>JAVJIF010013695.1:0-85152 GCA_038442645.1 Agave tequilana
TTGATTGGAAGTTCTTAGTAGAACTCATAATTAGAACAAGAATTTTGCGCAGTAAATCTTAATAATGATAATTTAATATTTGAAAATGGAAGATGATTAGGAGCTTCGGCGACTTTTCGATTTCATTCCTGGTATTATTTATCATGATTATTTGATTGTTCATGCTGCAATTAATGTATGATAATAATGCTAGTGCTGATATTTTTTTTGTCTCTATAAAACTTGTTTGAAATACATATTGAAATGGCTTCTGCTTCTAAGAATATCGTGGCTGAATTAAACAAGGGAGAAAAACTGAATGGTGACAGTTATGATATTGGCACCGTAAAGTTCAGTATGTCCTTGAAGAGCAAGAGGCTCTGGAGACTCTTACAAACACCATGATTGAACCTGAGAATGGTACTTCTGCTCAACATAAGAGAGATCAAGATACTTATAAAGTATGGAAAAGAAAGAATAGCATAGCTCGCATTATGTTGCTGAGCGGTATGCAAGATGATCTTATGTGTGAGTTTGAAGAGTACCAGACTGCTCAAGAGATATGGCTTGCACTGAAAGAGCAATATGGTGGGACATCCACCGCTAAATTGAGAAACATCAAGTTTGACACATACAAGAAGCGCCAGAATCATAACATGAGGCAGCATCTTAGAGAAATGTCAAACATGATACGTGAATTAAAGGGCAGGACAGGACATAACCGATGAGCAACATATCCAGGCAGTGATCTGTTCTCTTCCTGAAAGCTGGGAACACATGAAAGTTAATATGATGTATACTGATAATATCAAGACTTTCAATGATATTTCGCGTCATCTGGAACTGGAAGATGAGCGCCTAGAGGTAGCTAAAGCTTCTAGTCAACTTAGTCAACTTTATGTCACTGAATCCAGCTCGCGCAAAGCTTCGGGCTTCAAGCGCAAGAGGAAATAACAACTGTCAGAAAGAGAAAGGAAAGGGACCAAGTCCAAACAACAAGAAGCCTAATACTGGGAAGCACAAAGGAGGCAAGTGTTCCGGTAAGAAGAAAGATAAGGCTAAGATGAATTGCTAAAACTGTGGCGAACTTGGGTCACTTCGTTCGTGAGTGCACTGTGCCGAAAAAGGCACGGACCCGACTCCACAAATTTTGTTAGTACTTTTATTTCAAGTTCTATATTTCTTACTGAATCACATCCTTTGTGGACCCTAGACTCAGGAGCCACATACCACACATAGCTTGTGATCGTGGAGCATTTGTGGAGTATCGTCGGATTAGTTAAGGAACACAATGGATATACATGGGGAACAACTCCAGAGTTGAAGTTAAAGGCGTAGACACTTGCAAGTTGACATTGCTTGGTGGCTGCACCCTTCTTCTCCATGTTGTTTTATATGCTCCTGAGATTCGACGGAACTTAGTCTGTATTATTGTTCTTCTTAAGTTGGGATACTATTTGAACTTTCATGGTGATTGTATGGGTTTTCTTAATTCTGTATTTGTTGGTACTGGATTTTTGTTGGATGGTTTTATGGCATTAGATACAGAACTTGATGTCTCTAGTTATAGTGACGGTTGTTTTTCTTTAATCGCATCTTCTAGGAATGATGTTGATGTTAATATATGACATGCTAGATTCAGACATATTGGGCAAGAGAATGAATAGATTGGCAAAAGCAGGTCTATTGGGCTCACTTACCAAAATTCAAATGCCTATATGTGAAAATTGCCTAGCAGGAAAAGCATCAAGAAAACCATTCGGAAAAGGAAACTGAGCCAAATTTCCATGACAATTAATCCATGTTGACATCTTTGGTCCAATGTGTAAGGGCTAGACATGGAGCCTCATATTTCATCACATTCATTGACCCCTAGACTTCTTTATGAGGAGACGATAAATAATTAAAAAACTTTTCAGTTAAATTCTCTTGAGAGTGTTTGAGTATTGGGGTGTGAAGCCCGTGGTGTAAGGGGTGCGAAGCCCAACATTTATCCGGATCTTTTCTCTAAACCCTAATCTCTTTTCTATTTCTTCTTTCAAAACTCTAGTTCTTTAAATTTTAGTTTGAAGGATTGCGATCCTCCCGTTTTACATCAGTTTGGTTTATACACGTTTTCATCATATTTACTTGATCTCCCATAAATCAGAAGCATTAGATTGCTTCAGATTATTTATGAATTTGGTTGAGAATCAACTGGACAAAAAGACCAAAATCCTAAGGACTGATCGAGGACGTGAATATCTTTCTGAACAATTCAAGGAATTGTATGATGAGAAAGGTATAGAAAGACACTCAACTATTCCTTATACCCCGCAACAAAATGGTATAGCAGAAAAAAAGAATAGAACTTTGTTGGAAATGGTTAGGTCTATGATGGCGCAAGCTAATCTCTTAATATCCTACTGGGGATGCATTGTTGACTGCCGCCTATATACTTAGGGCCTGTTTGTTTCGTTGCAAAACGTCACAAGTCGTAAGTCGTAAAATGAGAATGAAAAAAGTGAACTGTAGCAGAGAAAATATATTGTGTTTTACGGTGTTTGGTTGATAAAGTGAAGTGTAAATGGAAAAGTATATTGTGTTTTACGGTGTTTGGTTGATAAAGTGAAAGTGTAAATTGTAAAGTATATTGTGTTTTACGGTGTTTGGTTGGTAATGTAAAAGTGTAAGTGGAAAAGTTGACCACAAAATTAACTGTAGCAGTGATTTAAATATTATAAATACTATTAAATTAAATATACTATTGCAAATTAAATTGTATTAATAAATTTGAGATAAAAAAATTAATAATCTTAATATTTTATTTATAACAATAATATTAATAAAATATTAGTATAAATAGTAAAATATTACTAAAATATTAACTAAATAAATAATATAAAATTTTAAGAAAATCTAAAGAACGTTAATAAAATTTTAAGAATACTAATAAAATATAAATATTAAAAAATCTTACAAAAATAATAAAATATAGTTATTATAATATTAAAATACTTGAAAATTATTATAATATAAATTTTATTATAATATTGTTGTAATATTATAGAAATATAAAATTAACAAAGTAAAATATAATTATAATTTAATAATAAATTATCATTATAGTATTATTATACTGAATTATTATTACAATATTAGCATAATAAAATATTAATATAATAATAAAATATATTATGATATTAATAAAGTAATTTTATATATTAAAAAATAAATAATTAAATACATAGTAATTTTAATTAAATTATAATATTGTTATATTAATAAAATATTAACTCTAAATAAAATAATAAAAATTGAATAAGTATTAATAAAATAATAAAGTATTAAATAAAAATATTAAATTAAAATAGTAAAATATTAAATATTAAAACAATATTAAAAATTAAAGATTAAAAATATTAAATAATTAAATAATTAAATTAGAAATTGAACAGTATTTAAAATATTAAATATTTAATAATATTAAATTATATATTGATTATCAAGTAACTATTTTGAACTATAAGTGTACTACAAGTGAGAGTTACATGACCACAAAATTAACTGTAGCAACTGCAAGTGGGAAAATATGAGTGTAAAAGTGAGATTTACATGACCACAAATTTAACTGTAGCAACTGTAAGTGGGAAAAGAAGAGTTGCATTTTGTAACTTGTTTTTCAGCGAAACAAACAACGCAAAATGGAAAAGAAGTTTTACGACTTGCGTTTTGCGGCGTTTTGCGGCGAAACAAACACGCCCTTAATCGAGTTCCAACAAAATTAGTCACTTTGACGCCATATGAATTATGGACGGGTAGAAAACCCGATCTAACCGGCATGAGACCATGGGGGTCTACAACTTGTATTCACGTTCCTTCTCATAAACATGAGAAATTAGGTGCAAGAGGAAAAAGATGTATGTTTATAAGATATCCTGAGCACTCAAAAGGATATGTATTCATTGACGAACGTAATGATTGAACAGTGACTGAAATAGAATCAGGAGATGTCACATTCTTGGAGAATGAATTTTCCTAGTTTGGGTGAGGTTGATGAAGATGCCCGATTCTATGAATTGAAAAATGAGTATTATGAACTAAAACCCTACTGTTAATTTTTATTAGAGCAAATAAGGTTATATATAATATAACTGATGGGTATGGGCTATTGGATAGAAGCCCAATAACCCACTAACTTATCTAACACTCCCCCTCAAGTTGGAGCATAGATATCAATCATGCCCAACTTGCTACATAAGATAGAAAACACTTTTGGTGAAGCTGCTTTGATGAGAATATCCGCCAACTGTCTTGAAGATGGAGTAAACTAAACGGTAGAGAATCCACCTTCTTGGTTCATGCATCTCTGACCAGATGACAATCAACCTCTATATGCTTAGTCCTCTCATGGATCACATGATTCTGTGCGATGTAGATAACTGACTTGTATCACAAAACATAAGCATATGTCCAGGCTGTCTAAATTCAAGCTCTAATAACAAGTTCTTTAACCACATCATCTTATACGCAGTATGAGCCATGACTCTATACTCAGCCTCTGCACTGGATCTAGAAACATCTTGTTTCTTGCTTTTTCATGTCATAAGATTTTCTCCAACAAATATGTAATAACCACTAGTGGATTTTCTATTTCCCTTGTCACCGGCATAGTCTGAGTCAGAATAGCCAAAGACGCGAACATGTCCATACTTCTTGTACATCAAATCTTTTCCAAGAGAGCTTTTGACATATGCAAGAATCCTCAAAGCAGCGGTTCAATGAGAACCTCTCTAGGCTGATGCATAAACTTGGTCAGTACTCCTACTGCAAATATTATATCAGGCCTACTCACTGTCAGGTAGATCAACTTTCTAATTAACCTCCTATACTGTCTAGGGTCGTCAAGAGGATGACTACTATCACACCATAAATTCACATTGGCTTTTATTGGAGTGCTAATAGTTTTGCACCCCCGAAAGGCCAGTTTTCTCAAGGAGATCAAGAGCATATTTCGTTTGAGACGGAAGTAACCCAGATTTTGATAAGCAACTTCAATTCCAAGAAAATATTTTGGCTTTCCCATATCTTTCGTCACGAAATGACGCTTGAGATATTCCTTTGTTTCTGCTAAGGCAACAGAGTCACTCCCATTAGCAAAATGTCATCAACATACACTGTCAGAAGCCATACTTAATACGATGAACAAAGAACGAGTGATCTGAATGACAACAAGTAAAACCAATATCAGAGATAACCAAGCTTAACTTTTCAAACTATGCCATTGGATTCTGTTTGAGTTTATAGATTGCCTTCTTAAGTCTGCGGACATCATTCTCCCTGAGCAACATACCCAGGAGGTTGTTCCATATAAACTCTCCTTTAAATCCCCATATTGAAAAGCATTTTTGACATCTAGTTGGAATAAGGGCCACTCTATATTAACATCCACAGAGAACAGAATCTTAATGGAGTTCAGACGAGCCACTGGAGAGAACGTCTCAAAATAATGCACACCATACGTCTATATGTAGCTCTTAGCAACAAGTCTGGTCTTATATCGATCCACAAATACATCCGTATAATACTTCAAGGTATATACCCAATGGCAACCAACAACCACTGCTCCTTTGGGAGGAGAGACCAAATCTCAAGTTCCTTGAGAAACCAATGCATCCATCTTCTCATCCATACCCTGCTTTCAGACTAGTACCAATCACCTCCTCATAAGACCTAGGAATAGAGACAGAAGATAAAAACATGGCAAATTGGCGAAAAGAGGAATTAAGACGATCATATGAAATAAAATGAAAATAGGATGATCAATACAAGCTCATTTACCTTTGCGGAGGGCAATAGGAACATCAAGATCAGAGGAAGGTGCTGATGGCTGAGGAGGAGGATTTCCACTGGAGAGTAGTCGTCCGGAACTAATTTCAGAGGCAGGAACTTTGACCAATGAGTGTAGACGTATTTGAAATCCCGAAGAGGCTTTGGTACATGTAGCAGTGTAGTGTCTGTCGGTGACACTAGCGAAGAGACAGCAGGAACATGAGTAGGTGTAGGTGCATACAACGGAATAGACGGTGGAAGAGGGATAAACTCTAATGCATTAACTGCACTTTGTGAAGAGCAGTATGAAATAGATTCAAAGAACGTGACATATGCAGACACAAAGTACTTTTTGTTGGTAGGATTGTAGTACCGGCATCTTTTTTGAGTTCTAGAATACCCAACGAAAACACACTTGATAGAGCGATGAAACATTTTATCTAATCCAGGAGACTAACTCCTGAATAAAACTGTACAATCAAAAACACGAGGAACCATAGAAAAAACACTTTTGTTAGGATAGAGACAGGAAAGTGAAATTGTGCCATTAAGAACAGATGAAGGCATTATATTAATTAGAGGTCTGAAGTTTTTGGTGTTATTAAACTTTTCTTTAATAAAATAAAAAAACAGCTTTCTACTTTTATTCATGTGCTTTGTACTGATAATGCTTTGAAATATGTGAAGAATGATGTGTCTGTCTTTTGTTCTGAGAATGAGATTATTCATCAAACTTCTTGTTATCACACGTTCCAACAGAATGGTGTCGTTGAACGCAAACATAAACACATTCTAGATGTTGCAAGAACCATGATGATTTATATGCATGTTCCAAAATTCTTGTGCTATGATGCTATGTTATGAACTAAAACCTTAGTGTTAATCTTTATTAGAGCAAATAAGGGTATATATAAAATACAACTGAAGTGTATGGGCTATTGGGTAGAAGCCCAATAACCCAATAACCCACTAACCCACTAACTTATCTAACAATGAGAATAAAGGTGGCTTCGTTGAACCACAAGTTCAGGACGAACTCGTCGTAGCAATCGTACACTAGTTTCTCGTCATCATTTTGAGACTGAGGGGGAAGCTTTTATGATTGTTTTGCACGAAAGTGGTGAGCCTAGAACCTTCAAAGAATCTCTCACATCACCCGCTAAGAAACAATGAGTATAGTCAATGGAAGATGAAATGGAGTCTATGAAAACCAACCATGTCTGGGACTTGGTTGATTTACCGTCTGACTGTCGAGCCATTGGAAACAAATGGGTTGTTCATATTAAACATGAGGCGGATGGCACAATCGAGAGATCACGACTTGTTGCTAAAGGCTATACCCAACAAGAGGTGTGGACTACGAAGAAACTTTCTCCACAATTGTGAAATTAGTTTCCATATAGTTAATTTTGGCAACGTTGCACATGTGGACCTAGAATTACATCAAATAGATGTAAAGACTGCTTTTCTCAATGGAGAATTGCAGGAAGAAATGTACACGGAACAGCTAGAGGGCTTCGTTTCAAAAGGACGAGCGCAAAGTATGCAAGCTCAAAAGATCAATATATGGTCTTAAACAATCCTCCAGACAATGGTATCTTAGGTTCCATCAACCCGTAATAGATTATGGTTTCATGATGATCCAAGAAGACCATTGTGCGTACGTTAAACAGTCCAAAGATAGTTTTGTAATACTGTCTTTATATGTGGATGATATTTTATTGGTCAGAAACAACAAGGATTTTGTCAGACCATAAAGGAATTGTTATCATTACATTTTGAGATGAAAGATATGGGCGAAACTTCTTATATATTAAGAGTTAAAATTGACAGAGATCGCTCAAGGGAACTTCTAGCTCTATTACAAGAGCCGTATATTAAGAAGATCCTTGAACGATTCAATATGCCTAACTGGAAGCCTATCGACACTCCTATTGCAAAAGGACTCTTGGTCTTGATATGTGTCCCAAGACTCCACGAACTTGATAGAATGGTACTCCAGTGCCTTTAGGAGTCTCATGCATGCTATGATGTGTACAAGGTCCGATATTTGTTATGCTATGAGATTGGTTAGTAAATACCAATCAAATCCTGGACAGAAACATTGGAACACTGTCAAAAGAATTTTAGCATATCTTAGAGGTACTGCTGACTACTCCTTATGCTACCAAGGAGGAAATTTACGCTTATTTGGATATACAGATGCCGATTGGCGAGGCGATCTAGATGAGCAAAAATCGACATCTGGATATGCAATTTTGCTTAATCGTGGCGCAATATCATGGAGTGGTAAGAAACAAACATGTATCTCATTGTCCACGATGGAAGCAAAATTTGTTGCATGTTCAGCAGCAGTACAAGAAGCGGTTTAGCTGTAAGAGATTTCTGGAGGATCTCAAGATTGTCACTGATGCTTCAAGACCGGTCACTTTACATTGTGACAATCAAGCAGCAATTGCTTATGCCAAAGACGCAAAGCAGCACAACAAGTCAAAGAAAGAGGTCACAATAAACTACATATCTACACGCCACATGTTAGCTGATCCGTTGACCAAGGATATGTGGGTCGAGAAGTTTACTCGTCACATGCTTGATCTTTCTGATTGCGTAGATTATGATGTATTTATATTTCATGAATATGAGCAGACAAAAACATATTTGATATTATTTTATGAAATGAATGTTTATTTAAATATGTTACTAGCACTATTACACTTATATAGTGATAAAAAGTATATATGTCGTAAGGTTCAGACCGGCTTTCTTACACAAGCGGTTGGCTCAGTTACAGTGGGGGCAAGCTGAGATGAGACACAAAATAATATGAAAGATGAGGAGATAATGATCCATCATCATGGCGCTTGCTTATTATTAACAAGTGTCGCCTTGACTGAGTCAAGATGAGGTTCATTTGATATACATATATGTGAAAACACCTAGAGGGGGGGGGGTGAATAGGTGTTTATGCTAATCTAGAAACTAAATGCAGAAGCTAAAAACTATTTTGCAACACACTTAATACAACCAACAAGTGTAGCCGAATTCCCCGTGAAGGGCTCTGGACTAACTCCTCTTGATTCCCCTAGATAAGGGTTGAGGTGCTATATGAAGCTCTTGTGATTAAGTATAAGTGAGGCACACACAAGCAAGCCAAGCATATAAGAATGAGCAATATGAAATAATGCAAGGCAACACAAGCAATATATGATATGAATGAATGAATGAATGATGCTTTGCACAAATAAAGAGAGAGAGAGAGTTAGAGAGACAATGGATCAAACGCAAACACAAAGATATGTTGCGAGGTTCGAGCCCCTAGCTCTACGTCCCCGCCTTCACCGAGAAGGATTTCTAATCCACTAAGGAGTACCGAACTCCTCTCTCAACCTTACAATGCCACCGAGGCAATACAACCACAATCCACCTCTACCGAAGAGGGATAAGGCCCGTAGCCAACAACCAAACTCCACCTCACAATAGAGGGAGCAAACCACAATCCTCAACCTCTACCAAAGAGGGAGCAACCCAACAACGAAAAGGGTTTTTACAACAAGTGGTTTCTTTCAACCACAAACAATCTCTCTTTTTCCACAAACAAATGATCCTATAGAATAGGATAGGTGATAGCTCAAGTGTGGAAAAACTTAGAGTTTGGAAAACAAAAACTCAAAGAAAACACTTGTGAAAACTCTTTGTAAATGATAGAATTTAAGAACAAAACAAATCTCCCAAATTTCTATTTTCTTTGATTTTTCCAAACCCTAAAACACAAAACCAATTTGGAAGTTTTAAAACCCAAAAACACTTTTGAAAACTTGTTTTAAACACTAGAGAAACTCTGAAATTTTTCTTGTCAAAAGTCTTGTCAAAAACCCCAAGAGATGAGGCTTAAATAGCCTCTCCCAAAAACTAGCCGTTAGGCTGATCGTCAGCCTGACAGGCTTGCGGTCGACCGGCCGGTCGACCGCCAACGGTCCCAAATATGACCGTTGGGGCATCCCGGCCGACCGCCCAGATACAGAGAGCAAAGCTCTCTGGTCCGGTCGACCGACCGGTCGACCGGCCCACTGTGCCAGCAGACGTGCACAGGTCTGTGCACGTCGGTCGACCGCCCGGTCGACCGTATCCTGGTTCGGTCGACCGTCCTGGCCTGTCAGCACAGTTCTGGGTCAGAAACTGGGTCAGAAAAACATGTTAAAATATTCTAATAAATACTTAAAAATCTTCTAAAAATCCCCAAAAATAGTTTTAACATTTTGCATTGATATATAAACATGTGATAAAAATTTCAACTCAAATATCAAGCATATGAAACCATTTTTGTGTTTTATCATTTTAACAAAAACCAAAACTTTATTTTATCAAACTTGGATTTTTCAATACATGAATAGGAAAGTCAAAATAAGTTTGTCTAAGAAGTTTAAGCATGCATGTATAGAAAGAATACATCTACTATACATATAAACCATTTAAACTTATTTTAATCAATCTATTCATGAAAACCAATATCAAAACCAAAACGTGTATGTGTATTGTGCACTTGAGCATATCAACTATTCTTATCTTTACAAATGGATCTAAACACACTAAACTAAAAGTAGGATACCTAAGTCTTCTTGACGATCTCCATCTTCAAGTCGACCCGATCCAAACCGTGATCCACGAGCTAGGCTATGTATGATCTTGATGCTCGGGTTCTGGAATCACCATGTGAAAGCTTCCAAACTCCTCTTTTTGAAGCAATCACCAACTAATATCTTGCTAAATGATCTGAAACTAAAATCACAAGATTATTAGTAAACATAACTACATGAGTTAATCATCATCAAAACTAGAGAGGAAGGCCTCCGGGCCAACAATCTCCCCTCTTTTGATGATGACAAAACTCATGGAGTTATATATGCATGGATTAAAGTTAAGCTTCAAAGAAGCTCCCCCTTAACTCATGCATAAACAAATAAACAATAAATATGCAATGAATGACAATGCATACCAATTGAAATTTTCAAACAAAAACAAAACATGCTCTAGATGCTCTAGATACCAATGCTCTAGATACCAATTAAAACATCTAGATACCAATTAAACTTAATATATGCAAAAACATAACTATGCATATAAAACATGTACCAATCATGCACATATAGAGAAGATTTTGAGTTTATATGCATGTTAAACTATGTTAAACTCTCAAATAATTCTCCCCTTTTTGTCAATCATCAATAAAGGGGTAAAAGCAAAAACAAATCAATAAATTTTTCTTCCCCTTTTTGTCTAAAACAAAAAAAATATCAATATAGGGGTGACAATCAATTAAGATATCAATTGAAAATATGACAAAGTAGCATCTTGATACCAATTGAAAGTAAACATAGATCAATAAAGAAATGATATATGCTATATACATTCATGAAGAGGAAGACGCTAAGGTAACTTCCCTACATACATGCATTACATGAAGAAAGGATGACAAGCCCTAATTCACATAACACATAATATGCAATGCATAAGAGGAGATGTGAAGCTCCCCCTACACACGTATACCACATAAAGAAGAGATGTCAAGCTCCTCAATACAAGATACACTCAACATGAATCTATATGTAGAAGAGATGTTAAGCTCTCCTTGCATATAGGCAATACAAATTAAAACTTTTGTATTTATCTTTAAACAAAATTTTGAGATACCAATTTAAAACATTCAAATAAACATCTTGATATCAAAAGAGAGTATTTTTCTTTTTAAGCATATGATATCAATTTAAAATTTTTATTTTCTATCATAAAGCAAGGGAGTGGAAATACAAATACCAATTAAAATATGAAAATCGAATTTTCTTCCCCTTTATGAAATACCAACAAAACACATGCATAAGCTTGTTTAAGAATACCAATTGAAAGCTAAATCAATTGAAACAACGTTGAAGCTCAAGCTTAGCATAAACAAAATATATATGTATGAAAAATTAGATACCAATCGAAATTGATACTATTTGAAGTGTAAGCATACATACATAAAAATATATATGAGTATACAAAAATGTCAATATTGATACCAATTGAAAGAATCCAATGATACCAATTGAAACAACAATAATGATCAAGGTATAACTCATATAACCTATCACCCATTCATGTTCAAGTTTAAAATGATTTTCACTATAAAGTATACATGAGCATGATCTCCCAGCCAACCACCCTTTGAAGGTAGGGGTTTTCAAAAATAGATTTGAAAATAATGTATGTTTGAAAAACTCTACCAAATGAAGAATATCGCAACTAGTTATATGAAAAATTTGTAAACTAGTACGAAATCCTTCAAGTAAGGAATAAAACAAAGTTATTTTTCATGAAAACATGAAATTCACATGATAGTCAACACTCTAATTCAATGAAGCATAGATATGACTCATGAAAACAAAAACATGAGTAAATAATAAATGTGAGTGTACAAATAAGATGTGAAGATCATAATCATGAAAGATGGACAATAAGCTCAATTCCTTTAAACAAGAAAGCATGAAAATTATCAAAACGATTTAATCTTCAAGGCATATGTATGTCATGTACAAATTAAAGTTTACATACATATCCAAAACATAACGAGTCCACAATAATATA
Organism: Agave tequilana; assembly: GCA_038442645.1. Taxonomy (NCBI): domain Eukaryota; kingdom Viridiplantae; phylum Streptophyta; class Magnoliopsida; order Asparagales; family Asparagaceae; genus Agave; species Agave tequilana. Next base: position 12,412 of record JAVJIF010013695.1, read on the forward strand.
TGCATGAAGGCACGTGGCTCAAAGGATGTATATGTATAATTAATAATTTGGATAAAATGGACATATACATGAAGTTAAATAAGAAATCATAAAACAAATTCAAAAATGGGAATACAAGTTTAAAATGCATGGATCATCAAAACTAGACTATACTAGCACATCTAATGAGTTCAAATAAGCATTCAAGCTCAAACATATATAGATTTATTTGTGGCCCACTATATGTACAAGTATATACCAAGTTTTAATGAAAACTAACATCTAAACATGTAATCTACGCATGAAGCATAAAAACATGATATGAATAAACATGAAAAATATAAACATGATTATTATATAAATTCACATGTTATTAGAGCTAAGATAAACATGATAGCTAAACAATGGTGAGAACATAAAAATAATAGTCCATATTAAACATGGGTGTCTCAAAAGGCTATACATGCATGTCAAGGGTCTAATAATCATGACATTAACATAATAATCTATAAACATCAAAGCATGCTATAAATAATGAACATGAAAGGCATGCAAAGATAAATAAGGAGTAAGAGATCGTTACCAAAACCTATGAGGCAACTCTCCATGACTCCAAAACAAGGTGGTCCTCCCACCAAACTTCCCTTGAAAGTGATGCATCCAAATAATCTCCTTTAAGCTCGGAACACATCCACTCCAAGGTACCTATACTCTCATGTCATGCGAGAGCTCACACCTACATCATAAACAAGAGGGGTGGTCTTTGGTACCCACAACTTTTTGGGTCCATGGGGGTTGGTACCATTTCTAACCCAAACAAATTTAGTTGCTAAATTTTCATCATGTATACGATCGAAACAAAATTTAACAAGGTGGCCCTTACGTCCACAATGTGTACAAGTGTACACATGAGCATACAAGTGATGATGGTGTCCGTGAGGAGCATGTGTATGCCGTGGAGGGTGTGCATGCATAAATGGAACTTGTTTCTTTCGAACCAAGGATTCCAAGCGTGTATGGTTCATGACACAATGGCTCAAAGTGGAGCCCAAACAATCTACACTCTTCTTTAATAAATAAATATCATCATTGATCCTAGAAGAATAGGTACATGCAATAGGTGTGCTAGAATGTGAAGCTACACTATCATGGCAAACATGTGCATCAATCCTATTTTGCAAAACTTCATTTTTCTTTAAACAAACATTTAAATCATTAGAAATAGAGATTATTTTATTTTTCAAAGCAACATTCTCTTTTAAAACAAAATCAACTTTTGATGACATTTTCGTTTTTCTTCAAAAGTGTTTCACAATCATTTTTAGATTTTAAAAATTTATTTTCTTTTAATGCAAGATTAAGTTGAGATTTTAATGAATCCCTTTCATTAGAAATCTCCTCATTTTCTTGCAAAACCAAGTCAAGTCTAGAAATCAAATTTTTATTTTCATTATTAAGGCCTAGACTTTTCTTTTTCAAAATGTTATATTTTTCTATTAATTTTTCACAAACAATAGATAGTTCTTCATTTAAAGCATGGGCATCAATATTTTCATCACATGAAGAACAATCATTATTATCTAGTTGAGTTTCCGAGTTTACCTCAAGGGAGTCATTCTCTTGGACCATGTAGCATTGAGACTCGGATTCTTCACTAGACTCCTCCGGTTGGATTGGCAATTGAAGCTCAGAGGTGGTGGTTGTGGTCAACTTGTTCCACACTGCAAAGGCGAAATCAAGGTTAGAAACAAGCAAAAGATATTCTTTATTTAATGTGCTTCTAATAGCCTCAAGGGCTAGTGCATTGGCCTCTATATGCTTGCTATCACTAAGGTAGGATTCCTTGGTAATGGCAAGGTAAACCTTATATCCTAGGGCTTGTAGGTAAATGGACATCCTAGTCTTCCAAACAACAATGTTGGAAGGGTCAAACATAGGTGGGGTTATGAAGTCCATGGGTCCAAACTATATGTGAGCAAACAAGCAAATGCAAATGATAGACTAGCAAACAAAGGATCTCACTCCTAGGATGTTAAGCCTAAGTATCAGGAGCGTAGGCTCTGATACCAATTGAAAACACCTAGAGGGGGGGTGAATTGGTGTTTATGCTAATCTAGAAACTAAATGCGGAAGCTAAAAACTATTTTGCAACACACTTAATACAACCAACAAGTGTAGCCGAATTCCCCGTGAAGGGCTCTGGACTAACTCCTCTTGATTCCCCTAGATAAGGGTTGAGGTGCTATATGAAGCTCTTGTGATTAAGTATAAGTGAGGCACACACAAGCAAGCCAAGCATATAAGAATGAGCAATATGAAATAATGCAAGGCAACACAAGCAATATATGATATGAATGAATGAATGATGCTTTGCACAAATAAAGAGAGAGTTAGAGAGACAATGGATCAAACGCAAACACAAAGATATGTTGCGAGTTTCGAGCCCCTAGCTCTACGTCCCCGTCTTCACCGAGAAGGATTTCTAATCCACTAAGGAGTACCGAGCTCCTCTCTCAACCTTACAATGCCACCGAGGCAATACAACCACAATCCACCTCTACCGAAGAGGGATAAGGCCCGTAGCCAACAACCAAACTCCACCTCACAATAGAGGGAGCAAACCACAATCCTCAACCTCTACCAAAGAGGGAGCAACCCAACAATGAAAAGGGTTTTTACAACAAGTGGTTTCTTTCAACCACAAACAATCTCTTTTTTCACAAACAAATGATCCTATAGAATAGGATAGGTGATAGCTCAAGTGTGGAAAAACTTAGAGTTTGGAAAACAAAAACTCAAAGAAAACACTTGGGAAAACTCTTTGTAAATGATAGAATTTAAGAACAAAACAAATCTCCCAAATTTCTATTTTCTTTGATTTTTCCAAACCCTAAAACACAAAACCAATTTGGAAGTTTTAAAACCCAAAAACACTTTTGAAAACTTGTTTTAAACACTAGAGAAACTCTGGAATTTTTCTTGTCAAAAGTCTTGTCAAAAACCCCAAGAGATGAGGCTTAAATAGCCTCTCCCAAAAACTAGCCGTTAGGCTGATTTGTCAGCCTGACAGGCTTGCGGTCGACTGGCCGGTCGACCGCCAACGGTCCCAAATATGACCGTTGGGGCATCCCGGTCGACCGCCCGGCCGACCGCCCAGATACAGAGAGTAAAGCTCTCTGGTCCGGTCGACCGACCGGTCGACCGGCCCACTGTGCTAGCAGACGTGCACAGGTCTGTGCACGTCGGTCGACCGCCCGGTCGACCGTATCCTGGCTCGGTCGACCGCACGGTCGACCGTCCTGGCCTGTCAGCACAGTTCTGGGTCAGAAACTGGGTCAGAAAAACATGTTAAAATATTCTAATAAATACTTAAAAATCTTCTAAAAACCCCCAAAAATAGTTTTAACATTTTGCATTGATATATAAACATGTGATAAAAATTTCAACTCAAATATCAAGCATATGAAACCATTTTTTTGTTTTATCATTTTTATCAAAAACCAAAACTTGTATTTTATCAAACTTGGATTTTTCAATACATGAATAGGAAAGTCAAAATAAGTTTGTCTAAGAAGTTTAAGCATGCATGTATAGAAAGAATACATCTACTATACATATAAACCATTTAAACTTATTTTAATCAATCTATTCATGAAAACCAATATCAAAACCAAAACGTGTATGTGTATTGTGCACTTGAGCATATCAACTATTCTTATCTTTACAAATGGATCTAAACACACTAAACTAAAATAGGATACCTAAGTCTTCTTGACGATCTCCATCTTCAAGTCGACCCGATCCAAACCGTGATCCACGAGCTAGGCTATGTATGATCTTGATGCTCGGGCTCTGGAATCACGATGTGAAAGCTTCCAAACTCCTCTTTTTGAAGCAATCACCAACTAATATCTTGCTAAATGATCTGAAACTAAAATCACAAGATTATTAGTAAACATAACTACATGAGTTAATCATCATCAAAACTAGAGAGGAAGGCCTCCGGGCCAACAATATGGACCGATCATGATACTTCCTACCATCGTGATAACCTGATAAAGCCAGATGTAAGATCCAAAACTAGGCGCTTGGGTAAAAGGTAAGTTTTTTTGGGACTAAGGTTAGGCGTTATGATGGTGACTGAACTAAGATCTGTACAAGTGATCAATGTTTTCTAAATGACATATCCCCTTCTCTAGGGTATCACCGTAACACGTGATTCATACCACGTGTGCTAAATGCGACCAAGAAGGAAAATGAGCGAATCCATCCATGCTTCCTCATTGTGTAAATTCCTTCTGAGAATGATAACAATCCTCAAAACTAGTGTCCTTATAACTGTCAACGGTATCTAGAGGTAACAGGGCAATGTTAGCTATTTTTGGTATATTACCTATGACTAAGATATCATTCAGTCTATACAATATGCTAAAGAAAGCAATTATCTTGAAACTGATAGATACAAGTGTGATAGGACGATTTAATATGTTTAACATCTGACACATGTATTCACTGGTTGACAATTGTATAATCCATGAATGGGTTGATACAATTGTGAATACATGGTGTACCACAAAGTTAAGCATGACTCTTATATTCTGAGGGATTGAATATGCTTTAAACTGATGCAACAATATTGAATCTAGAACACATTGAACAAATATTTTTGACAAATCTCTTATTTGTCTAGATATGTCAAAATTGAAAGCTCCAATATATTTATCAAATTTGTTCATAGGTTAGTGAATTAAATCTAAGAATCCAAGCCATGAAACGTGGATTGACCTTAAACCCGAGAATATTAAAAATTGTGATCTTCTTAAAGGTGATTGGCTTAGAATCAACTTAGTTGTTTTAATTAAATATAAAAAAATAAAAATATTCATTCATCATTCTTTTTAACTGTCTTTAATCAAGTTTAGCAACAAATCTCTCCGTGAATTCGACTTAGACTCACTACTATACTTGCTTGCAGTAGTTAATTTTGATTTTTAATTTGTATCTTTTTTTTTGAATTTAACGATGACTGATTTTAAGCGATAAAAAAATCACCCACCTCATTTGCATTAACCTAAGCCTTTTAAATAAAATTCACTAGACGTTGGCCCTCAAGGACTTTCGAGCTCAATTAGGTGGACCAGTTGTATCCGATGAGCACTTTCAAGCTCGCAAGCGGACTTCTTTGTCTAGAAAAGGTGACTTAGCCATTGCAGTGGTACCTGGCCTGGAGGAAGGACCGATGAGCTTTCTTGTCTAAAAAGGGTGACTGAAATAGTAAGTACCCGACTTGGAGGAAGAACCAAATCGCTTGTTTGATGGGCTTAATCGGTAAGCTTGCAATCAGTCCAAACCAGTTAGGAGCTGTCTAGCTGTGTTTAGGATTTACTTTAGTTCTTAGGAATTGATTGTTGATTGCTAATTTTTGTGAGAAAAAATCACTTAGTGTATGCTAGGTTGAAGATCTCAAAATCCTGATTTGATTCCTTCAATCCTGAACTTAGGAGGATCCTTAGACCTAGACCATGGCTGAAAAACTTTCCACTGCTAAGCCAATGAAGGAGTACTTCACTCCTTTCGCATACACCATATCATCTTGCATTCGTATCCCCAATACGAATGCAAATCACTAGAGATCAAGTCTAACGTAATCCAACTTCTCCCATCATTCTATGGACTGATCAATGAGGACCCTTATAAATACTTAGATGAGTTTCTAGAAGTGTGTTCCACCATGAAGATCCAAAATTTTTTTGATGATGACTTAGGCTCACCATTTTCCCTTTTCTCTAAGAGACAAAACTAAATAATTGGCTTGGGACTTAAGTGTGATCATTCAAACTTGGGATCAAATGCAGAAGGAATTACTCAAGAAATACTATCCAATAGCCAATAGGTCGAACAAACAAGGATGTAGAGCCCAAGGTTCTAAATATCGGATATCGGGATCGTATCGGATGGTGGTTTTCATATCAGATATGGGATATCGGGGAGATATCGGGGATACACGCACATATCGGGCGTTTATATCGAACACTATGGGCCTGTTTGTTTCGTTGGAAAATGTCGCAAGTCGTAAGTCGTAAAATGAGAATGGAAAAAATGAACTGTAGCAGAGAAAATATATTGTGTTTTACGGTGTTTGGTTGATAAAGTGGAGTGTAAATGGAAAAGTATATTGTGTTTTACGGTGTTTGGTTGATAAAGTGAAAGTGTAAATGATAAAGTATATTGTGTTTTATGGTGTTTGGTTGGTAACTTAAAAGTGTAAGTGAAAAAGTTGACCACAAAATTAACTGTAGCAGTAATTTAAATATTATAAATACTATTAAATTAAATCTACTATTACAAATTAAATTGTATTAATAAATTTGAGATAAAAAATTAATAATCTTAATATTTTATTTATAACAATAATATTAATAAAATATTAGTAAAATTAGTAAAATATTACTACAATATTAACTAAATAAGTAATTATAAAATTTTAAGAAAATCTAAAGAAACTGAATAAAATTTTAAGGATACTAATAAAACATAAATATTAAAAAATCTTAAGAAAATTAATAAAATATAGTTATAATATTATAATATTATAAAATACTTAAGATTATTATAATATTAAATTTTATGATAATAATATCGTAATATTATAAAAATATAAAATTAACAAAGTAAAATATAATTATAAATTTAATAATGAAATATTATTATGATATTATTATAATGAATTATTACAATATTAACATAATAAAATATTAATATAATTTTAAAGTATATTATAATATTAATAAAGTAATTATTTATATTAAGAAATAAATAAATTAAATATATAATAATTTTATATTAAAACACATTATTGTTATATTAATAAAATATTAAATTTAAATAAAATATTAAGAAAATTGGTGTAAATATTAATAAATAATAAAGTATTAAATAACAATATTAAATTATATATTAAATTAAAATAATAAAATAGTAAATATTAAAACAATCTTAAAAATAATAAAAAACTAAAAAATACCAGTATAAAATAATTCGGTAAGAAATTAAACACTATTAAAAATATTAAAAATATTAAATATTTAATAATATTAAATTATATATTGATTATCAAGTAACTGCTTTGGCACTACGAATGTATTACAAGTAGAATTTACATGACCACAAAATTAACTGTAGCAGTTGAAAGTGGGAAAATTTGAGTGTAAAAGTGAGATTTATATGACTACAAATTTAACTATAGCAACTGCAAGTGGGAAATGAGAGTTGTATTTTGCGAAATGTTTTGCAACGAAACAAACAGCTGAAAATGGAAAAGAGTTTTACGACTTGCGATTTTGCAGCGTTTTGCGGGGAAACAAACAGGCCCTATATATAATGAAATATTGATAACTAAAAGTTGGTTTAGTGTCATAGATATCATCTACCTAATAAAAATGATGTAATATGCATGCAAAAACAGTAAAAAACAATGTACATTTGCACACAGTCATGCAATAAATAAGTTATTTCATATCGGGTGATATTTCAGGCGATTTATCAGCCTATATTTCAAATATTGACCGTTTTTGCTGCAAATGATATGACGAACGATTTTCCCATATCGTAGCTGTAGCAGGCAGAAAAGGAGATATCGACCGATATCTCGGCCGACTCGGCTGATATTTAAAACAGGGGTAGAGCCATCACTGATTTTTTTTAAAATTCTGGTGAGTTATTTCATGAGATCTGGGAGCGACTTAGAGATCTCTTGAGAAAGTGTCCCCCACCATGCCGTGCTCAAATGGCAATTAGTGTAATGTTTCTATGACAGTCTATCCGAACCACATCGCCAAATGGTATACGCTTCATGTGGTGGTTTAATGTCTCAAAATAAATATGAAACAGGGGAACTTTTTGAAACTTTGAGTGGCAATTCCATGCATCATGCTTCCGTTCGCTGTGACAGGTCAACACCCACTATCATCTAAAAAAAAGTGGTGTTTACGAGTCAGGACACTTGGTAGACATTCACAGTAAAGTGGACATGTTAACCCAAAAGTTAGACCAAGTTCTTTCTGTAGGACGAGGTCAAGTACTAACCTTCACACTTACCACCTATCAGGATGTGTGTTCTCTCTGTTCCAATCTGACTCACTTTGTTAGTGAGTGTCCTATGGCTGCACAATACTCAGAATTTGTTCAAGAACAAGTTCAAGTAGCATAAGATTTTTTTAGGCCATCCAATGCTCCATTCTCCAACACTTATAATCTCGGCTGGGGGAATCATCCCAATTTCTCCTGGAGATCCAACCGTAATCATCTCAAAACTTTTCTCAACTATTTAGGGCTCCATATTAGAAACAAACTCCACCTAACACCTACCCAAGGGTACAAGTACCACCTCCTCCCCAATTGAACCCATCTTTTGAAGACAAGGTGTTGCAAGCCCTCAAGGGTTTAGAAATGAACACACAAGCTCCATTCACATATACATTCCATTGCCAAGCTGAAAACCCAAGTGGGTCAACTAGCTAAAGCAATAACTAGAAGAGAACATGAAGCATTGTCAAGTCATAGAGAATCCTAGGGGACAACTTGGGCCTACTAATAGCCAGTCATCAAATCAGTTTTATGAGCAGGTTAAGGCTGTGATAACTCTTAGGAATGGATGAGTGTTAGAAGATCCTCATGAGAAAAAAAGTCATCACTAAGGTTAGTCAAAGTTCCATCATTGTTTATGAAAAGGACAATCAAGAGAACCCTAGCCCGAATAAGGAAAATGAAAAGAAGAAACGCAAAGAGGATGAATTGCCAAAAGCGTACATGCCAAAAGCCCCTTTTCTAGCTGCTCTAGAAGCCAACACCCCCTCTCCATTCACCAAGAAAGGTGTTCGTATGGATGAAATGATGGAATTATTTAAACAAGTCTAAATCAATTTACTTCTTCTAGACGCCATCAAGCAGGTTTTATCACATGCTAAAATTTCTCAAAGATCTTTGCACACAAAAGCGTAGGTTGAAAACCCAAGTTCCAATAAGGTCATACTCACTCAGTAGGTGAGTGCATTATTGACGAATCAACTTCCCCCTAAACTCAAGAATCCAGGTGCCCTCATCATTTCTTGTGTCATAAGAGAAATCACTATTGAAAGGACCCTATTAGATCTAGGGGCAAGTGTGAATTTGTTGCCCAGCTCTGTGTATGATCGTTTCTCTTTAGGATAACTCAAACCCACACCAGTCACTTTACAATTTGCTGATCGATCTGTGAAAGTACCGCATCAGTTGATTGAGAATGTTCTTGTTAAAGTGGATGAATTCTATTTTCCAGTTAACTTCATTGTCCTTGATATGGAGTCAATACGCAATCCCACCCAAATTCTCACATCCTAGGTCGCCCATTCTTAGCAGCTGCCAATGCGTGCATCAACTGTAAAATCGGTGCGATGGACATCTCTTTTGGGAATAAGAAAGTCAAGTTGAATATCTTCAATGCAACCCAAGGACCTCGCAATGATAAAGATTGCTTTGTTATTGACTCGATAGATTCAATCCAAGAAAGTATGGAAGAAAGTTCACCCCTTCTTCTCACTAAGGACACTTTCCAAACATGTCTCACCGAATCACCATCACAGTTTGAGCTGCAATTACTCCCTAGAACGCTAAAGTATATTTTCCTTGGACCTCAAGATACCCTTCCGGTCATAATCGCTGCTGGCTTGACCCCTGACCAAGAAAGCCAGTTGATTGTGTACTCAAACAACATAAAGGTGCTATATGATGGTCAATGGCTGACTTGAAAAGAATTAGTCCTTCAATTTGCATGCATCACATCTATAGTGAGGATAATACTAAGCCATTTAGGGAGATGTAGAGATGGCTGGATGCGAGTTGAGACCATAGATTTACAATAAGCATGACTTCGTCTGGTTGAAGGTGTTAAACTTAGCGCTTATTGGGAGAAAACTTAATTTTGTTGAGTATGAGAAATTTTTTGAGCTAACATATGTGTCATTACAAGTCTAGAAGTGTGTTCATTTCAGGTTTGGGGAACATCTCAATACTTCTTATTACTTGTGTTGCAAGTCTGGTATATTCGATCCACTATCTTTGCCTTCATTTTTTTTTGAAACATTGAGGACAATGTTTGAATTAGGTTTGAGGGTGTGAGTAGAATTTTTTTTTTGAAATAATGTCAGAATGTGTCAATTTGTAGATTAATCCTATGTTTTGAATATTACCTTGTGCAAATTGAGTATAAACTAGGAAAAACATAAGATGAATATTTATGAATTGAAGAAATAAAGTAAAACCCGACAAAGTGCGAAATTTAAACAAGATTTTATTTTTCTGATTAATGGACACTTGGATCCAATTTTTTTTGCTTCATTATTTATAGTTAGAGAGATTATTTTAATTTTTTATTAACAATATGCGAGTTTAAAAGATTTGTGCTATTAATTGCATTTGATAAAGAGGCTATAAGATGAAAAAATAAAGTTCTAATTAAAAAAGATATATATTTGAGTTCAAGACCATAAGGGGGCAAATGCGTGTGGATATTCTTATTTTCACTCCCGCCAAGTAAGTGACATCCTGAGGTTAAAAGTCCTCATGGTTCCAATAGGGGTGAAAATCTTGGCCTCTGATACAAGGAACACTATTGGTTAAAAGTAAGAATGGTTCCAATGAGAGTTACCGGTTCAGAAAAAGTATGGTACTTTGAATCAAATAATAATAGAACAATGCCTGAATTAAAGTTGCCTCCGACTCAATATGTAATTTAATTAAACAATGATCTTGAATAAACTGTTGAAGGATTGAGTTGATTAAAATCTCTTAATTATAGATGATTTGCATATAATAATTGAGTTAAAGTATCATAAGTCAGAAGTTTTACTTTTACTTTAAATTTTCTGAAAATTGGGAAATACCAGACTTCTAGAAATTCATGCATTACTCTTGAGTGATTTTATGTTTATACTAATATTTATGTGGAGTAATATGATTCATAAGGATTTAATTTGCAAAATTGAACAAATAACACAATTTGATGTTTGTGGGTAGCATCACTGCAAACCCTCACGAGACTATAAGGCGTCGTTGCATATGCTCAATGCAATCGTGTTCCCTACAGAAATGACAATTTTATTTATTAAAAAAGTAAAAATTAAAAAAATAATAATAAAGAGTTTTTCAAAGTTTGCTTGAGGATAAGCAAAAATTAGGTTTGAGACTATTTGATGAGTCTAATATTTATTATTATTTGAGACCCTAATGAGTTGATTTTTTGTGTAGATATCTTAAAGATATTACCCAATTTGATTTACAAAATTAACCAACAACAAACTTAGCAACATCAACCGCAAACAACCATTAAATCTCAGATCTCAACACTTGATTTACAAAATCAGCTAACAACAAATTCAACAATCTCAACCACAAACAACCAGCAAATCTCAGTTCTCAACCGCAAAACAACCAACAAGGATTTGGCCGATCTCAGATAACAGAAGAAGGAAATGATAAGGATGAATTTTATCAAATAAATCTGTGAGATTCGAAGAGATAAAGAGATGATATTAAATCCCAACTGATTTTCAATCAATTTTAACCAATCTCTAAGCATCAGCAGCTATAAAAAGAGCCATGGAGGTAGAGAAAGAGGGGGAGCTCAGCAACACATAGAAATCAGAGAGTCCTTGAGGAGTACTGCTCATGGCAAGGTCCAAGACCAGCAAGGAGTGCTTACGATTCAGATCACAGAAGAGGAAGAGCTCAGATTAGAAAACAGAAAGGGAGGAAGACTAAGTTTTATATCTCTTTAATCTCTGTCTCTCTATTTTTAGCTGTACTTTTTGTATTGAACTCAAGATATTAGTTGCAATGAAAATAATTATTATGAGTTTTGCAAAATTTATGAAAGTTACGAGCAACTAAACCTTCATTCTTGGGTTATGATGGCATCTACGTGATATTGCTGTGTTTAACTAGTACTTTTTGATAATTGAATTTATGTGTTCTTAATGTTTTAATTTATTGATACTGAGATAGACTATATCTTCAATGATTGCTAGTTGATTGGAAATAATCTATGCCTAGGACTAGATCCGACATAGGTTATGACTCTAAGGATTATTAGTAATTAGAAGATAGTTTGTGTATGCGATATTCTTTAGACATCAATTTTCTATTTTTCATTATCACTGAGATACTCTATAATTGTTGATGTAATGCTACAGAAGTTAGGGTATGCTTAGGTGAGTGAATTCAACCCAAGAATTCAAGCCATGAAACGTAGATTGACTCTAAATCTGAGAATCTTAAAAATTGTAATCTCCTTAAAGGTTGAATATTTACTTAGATTGGTTTAGAATCAACTTAGTTGATTTAATTAAATTAAAAAATAAAAAAAATTCATTTATCATTCTTTTTAACTGTCTTTAATCAAGTTTAGCAACAAAATCTCTCCGTGGATTCGACTTGGACTTGCTACTATACTCTTGCAGTAATTGGTTTTGATTTTAATTTGTATTTTTTTTTTTCAGATTTAACGACAACTGATTTTAAGCGATCACATGGTGCATCTACTCGTATGATTACTGATTTTCTTGGAAAGATGCTAAAAGTTGTTTCCTTGCTCTATTTAGAATGATGTCTCTGTTTATTAACATCACCCCATCATGTGTGAGTGGGAGATGTTAGATATATTGGCAGGTCACCCATTATGGGTTGTCCCAACCAATTTCTTAAGGAATTTGAATTCAAATATATAACTATTTAGTAGTTATCTTCTTAAGGAATTTGAATTCAAATATATATAACTATTTAGTAGTTATTTCATTGGGATTAGGAATAACTGATGTATGGTTATTCCAATTAGTATTATAAATAGTCCCAATGTTCATCTAGAATAGATGAACTAAAAAAGGGATTACAAAAACAAAAAGACACACCATGAGAGAAAAAGAGTAAGGAACAATGGAGTATTTGCATTGTGATTAGAGGGAATTTTCCATCTTGTGATTATTCTCCAATCCAGAACAATTCAGTGACTTAACTCAATTCCGATTCTTCTTCCGCTGAATTTTGATATGCAACCAGCAAAGATATGTCGAATTCCTTGTAGCATTATGGTTATGTTTTTGACGCATGAAATAACCAACACACGTGAGTAGTCTTTTTGTCTCCGTTAAATAATTGGCAGTTTTAAAGTTTGATCATAAGTTTGTTTCACAGCCCCCCCCCCCCCCCCCCCCCCCCCCCCCCCCCACACACACACACAAAAAAAAAAAACCCGAAAAAAAAAAAAGAAGAAAAAGAAAAAGAAAAAAAAAAGAAAGAAAAAGAACAAAGTTCTTTACAGAGTCTTTCACAAGTTTCTTTCTTTCTTTGTTTTTTTTTTAAAAACTAGAACTTGTTTCAATAGTTGAGGGAGTGAGGGAGGAGAGAGATTCAAGTGAATTTTCTTTTAGTAGTACTTGTTCAAGTGAGTTTTAAAGTGCAAGAAGTTTACAAAGAATTTCATTGCATCTATCTTGTCCAACTAGCAGTAGAGGAAAACAAATAAATGAAGTGCCAGACAATATAGAAGAAGGTTTTGTGTCTGCAATTCAAAATTTTGTTTAAATGATTTCTATCTTATCATTTACTTTTTCTGTGCCATGTCTACCGCTCGAGTAATCCTAATGAAGACTTGCAACTATGGACTACTAACGAGTTCTTCTAAAGCGTTCAGTACGTGTTCATAAAATACTGAAGTGTTTACAAGTACCAAACAGGCAGTGACTATGTGCAGTTAACATATTTTCTTTAAGAAGCATCATGAACTGCCAAAATGCTGAGCTTTGTTCGGCATTGGTTAAAGAGTTATTTCTATTGCCTTTAATTTAAAGCAAAATGTGTGCTTCATTGTTAAAAATAACTCTGTTTACCTTTTTCTTCTTTAAGATCATAGTCAAAAAGTAATGTTGATAAGAGGCAAAAGGAAAGTTTAGCATCTCAGGAACCAACTCATCGAGGTTTTTTTTTTTAATACTATCTTTCGTTCCTTCATTTCTTTTTTAATTCTATTTCTCCAACCATGAAGACCACTGTAAATTTTATCCCCTTTAATTCTCCTTTCTCATCCAGCTCAACCTCAAATAATCCATTCTCATTTTAACGCTTCCGGTCTTCCTCAAAAATCATTTTCAGATCCATCAGATTTATAATGAAAAAGCAGACTTTCATGCCAAAAGTTTCCATGTTCATTATGCAGAGATGCTAATGTTTCCATATTCAAGTAATGCCAATAAAAACAAGGGAGGTATTGATCCTAACTCATCTAGAAGACGAAGTAATCTTCCAAGGGAGAGCTTCCACGGGTGATCCACAAGCACCTACCTCAAAATCCAAGGCGCAAACCAACCACTCCATCATCGAAAACCTAGAGTAGAGATTTTCCCGCTCTACCATGAAACCCTTAGATCATGATGTTTTCCAACCTATTAAGAAACCCTAGGGGTAGGGCATAGCCTGTCGTTCCACTGAATTCCTTTTGTTATTGTATTATTAATAAAGAGACGAGCAAGAGCATTGGAAAGAGAAAACATCTTCCACCATCGTAATCAAAGAGATATGATATAAAGGAGGAGGGGGGGGGGGGTTCCACTTTCCAAACATCCCCTTTGTTTTTGTACCACATCTTCACATATTCTAGCATCCAATTCGAGTAGATTGGAGTCAGTGATCTTGTGGAGTTGTGTGATAGTTTTAGGTTGATAGCTGGTCATAGAAATTTGTTTTTGTTCTTACGGAGCTTTATTCCTAGCTGACCCATTTCGATTAAAAAGGTTTTGGATGTTGATGATTAAGAATTAAATAATTAAGGCTTGGATGATGGTTAAAACTTAAAAAGAATTTTATATATAAATGCATCAGTTTGGTTCCCCTCATTCCTTTTGTTCACATCTTAGTACTCTTAGTTCAGGTGTATCTTAAACTTGGAAGTTTGCTCCTGAATCCTTTTCCAGCATTTTTCCAGTATTCCTTCTGTTTGCAAAATCTTAGTTATTTATAGGTGTCTATGCACATGCATGCATGCTGATAAGGTTTCTACTTTTCATCTACTTTTGATTTGATAATGGGTTATTCCCTTACCATCCTCTAGCTCTTGTTTGGCACCACATGTTAAATGATAATCCTTAGATTGAGAAATGGATCAGAATAGGAATTTTCTGATGATGCTTATATTATCCTTTTTTTTATTTGACATTAGACAAACCACTCTGCTTTAAAATATTATTCTGTCAAAAAATGGAGTCCAGTTTAGAATTAATAATTTGGACATACATTTAAATTTCTCTGGCAGTTTTAGTAACATGATTAGTTAGGGATGGAAAGTAGTTTGGTTCGGACTTCTGGTGAGTACCTCTGGTGGTGATAAAATTGTTTATATAACTATAGGTTGCAATGTTCAAAAAAGCGGTTTCAGTACGCGTGCGGTCTGAGAGCGCATAATGCTTAAACGGTTTAAACGGTGATTAAACGGATTACACGTTTTATTATTATTTTAATATATAATAATATTATAATACTTAAAACATGCAAATATGAATTCTATAAACTCTCAAACAAAACCATAAAAGATATAACAAATATAACTTAAAAAATTAAATTGCTAGTTCTAAGGGCATGTTTGGTTGCAAGGAAGTGGGCGGAAGTAAGGAAATGGGGAAGTATAATTGCTCATTTTCCTATTTATCCAAACACCGGAAAAGGAAAAAGAAAAAACCCCTTTCCCTTTTCTCTTTTTCCTTTTACACAATTATTTTCTCATTTACAGGGTGCTACAGTTAATTTTGTGGTCATGTAAATCTCATTTGTAATAAGTTGTACCTCAAAACAGTTAATTTTGTGATCATATAAATCTCACTTGCATTCTAATTACAATCTAATTTTTATTTTTCTTAATTAATTTTTATTTTAACATTATTTTGCGGTCAACTTTGTGGTCAATATTTTCACTTTCACTTTCATATTACCATCCAAACACCAGAAAAGACATAACATTTTTCAAACCACACTTCTCAACAACATTCAAACACCGGAAAACTCACTAACCAATTCCCAAGTTTCAAAGGAAACTATTACTATTTTTTCACTTTCTCACTTTCACCCCTAACCAAACAACCCTAAGAGGAATTTAAAAAGTAATAATGTCAATCATTTCAAAGTACATCAATGTACCTCCATTTAGAAAAGTAATAATGGATCGGGTTTGAGTTCAGTTAGCTTAATGTGTTCGAAATTCGAACACATTTAGAAAATGATTGAATAACGTTTAAACGGACGCTAATTAATCACCGATTAGACGCTTAATCGTGCTTAAGCGAATTAATCGCCTGGCCGAGTAATCCGACCACTTTCTTCAAGTTCTGTTCGGTTTCAGGCCGAAAACATTTAAGCGACCGATTAATCGACCGTTTAAACCTTTTTTTAGAACACTGATAGGTTGTATTTAAGTATTGGTTAGACTAATTATTACTTGTGTGCTTGATAGGTCTTCGCCTTCAGCCAGCGCGTCGGAGATGATGGGTTGATAACGGTGACGGTTCCTTGGAGGCATCTCAACCTGCAAAATTGAAAGAAGAAGCAAGGAGAACAGGCAGCGCTCAAGGAATTTGAGGAATTAGGGAAAAGGAATTTGTATTTCTTCACAAATTGAGCTCAGAGTGAGCTCTTCTTCACAAAGTGAGCTCGGAGAGCTCTCACAATCCCTTTTTAGGGCAACAAATCAGAATGCCTAGAAAAATAGGGAAGCTCAGCAATTTATCCCCAATCTCCATTTGGGCCGGGTAAGCAAACTAATGGCTTAGGTCATAGATCCGACCCGGACCTGACCCATTGCTAAATCAAACAAAGAAGAGGGAGAAAAATTTGAAAGAACCGGGAACTCTGAAGAGCAGGGTATTCAGAATCTCATCAATGCTCATTCCCTGAAATCGACCTTGCCTCAAGGTCGAAGACTGAAAATTTTTTCACCAGCTCCCAATAATTCTCCCATGTTGCATCCTCTACTGACAACTGCTTCCACTTAACTAACACCTCTGTTACTGCCTTCCCAAGTCGATTCACCATTCTCCTCTTCAAAATGGCTTCTGGTTCTATTATTACCTTAACAGTGTGAGAAGGTAACTGATTTTGTACCTGGATAGTGTTGCCCAGATTCCTCTTCAATTGGGAAATATGGAAAACTGGATGAATCTTGGCTTCATCAGGCAATTCCAATCTATAAGCAACTGGACTTATTTTTTGTAGGATCTTGTATGGTCCATAAAACAAAGGGGACAGTTTTTGGGACCTTCTTCCACCTACTGATATCTGTCTATATGGCTGCAACCTCAAGAACACCATGTCCCCAACTTCAAATGATCTCTCTGTTCTGTGTAAATCAGCCCATTTTTTCATCCTATCTTGTGCCCTGATCAGGTTATCCTTTAATAACTGAAGGGTTGCATCCCTGTCCAGTAAAGCATCCTCTACAATTTGTAGCCTGGCAGTCTTTGGAATATAAGAGGAGATTGTTGGAGGAATTTTACTATACAAAGCCTGATATGGGGTCTTTTTTATGGATGAATGCCAACTGGTATTGTACCAGTATTGTGCCCAAGGCAGCCATTTGCACCAATCTTGAGGTTTGTGAGAACAAAAACAACGTAAGTTTCCAAACACCTGTTAACCACCTCTGTCTGTCCATCAGTTTGAGGGTGGAAAGAGGTACTGAGTAATAGCTTGGTTCCCTGCAAAGTCCACAATTCCTTCCAAAACTCACTGGTAAAGACAGTATCTCTATCAGATACTATGCTTTGAGGCATCCCATATAAACTATAAATGTTGTCTATGAAAGTGGCAGCTACTGTTTTAGCAGTGTAAGGATGAGAGAGAGGTAAGAAGTGAGCAAATTTTGTTAACCTGTCAATAATAACAAAGATAACAGTCTTTCCCCAACTCTTTGGCAATCCTTCAATGAAATCCATGGAAATATCTTCCCATACCTGCTCAGGAATAGGGAGAGGTTGTAGAAGTCCTGCTGGCTTGGTGGTCTCATATTTAGATCTTTGACAAATGTCACATTCCCTGATATATCTTTTAATACTGTTTTTCATCCCTTGCCAGTAAACTACCTTTTTAAGCCTTTGATAAGTTTTTTCATATCCTGAATGACCCCCTACAGGTGTATCATGATGTTCAGACAACAATAACTGAGTGAGAGAAGCTGAAGGATTGATAAGAATTCTCCCTTTATAGTAAAAGAGTCCATTCTTTTTCTGATACTTGGTAGTATCTAACAGGCCAGCACTCCACCTGCTCTCCAGATCAGAGAAAAAGGCATCAGTACTCACCATTTTTTTAACTAAATCAACCCAATCAGATTCAACCACTGAGATTTCCAGTAATGCAGGTGTTTCTGAAGCTTCAGTCCTCCTGGATAAACTATCTGCAGCTACATTCTCTCTCCCTTTCTTGTATTCTACCTTATACCTGTAATTACACAACTTCAATAACCATGTGTGTTGGGCTTCAGTATATAGTCTCTGTTCTAGTAAGTATTTCAATGGCTTATGATCAATTCTGACAATGAACTCCATTCCCAAAAGATATTGCCTCCACTTCTTCGTAGCTAACAACAGTCCCAACATTTCCCTTTCATATGCTGAAGCAAATTTACTAGGATTTTTCAGTTCTTGACTGATGTAAGCTATGGGATGATTGTCCTGCATCAGGACTGCCCCAATTCTACTGGCAGAAGCATCACATTCTATTACAAAGGGAGATGAATAATTGGGAAGAGCTAAGACTGGGGGATTGGTGAGGGCTCTCTTCAATGTTTCAAAAGCCACCTGAGTTGCTTCAGTCCAAATGAATGCATGCTTCTTGGTAAG
This sequence comes from Agave tequilana, assembly GCA_038442645.1. Classification (NCBI taxonomy): domain Eukaryota; kingdom Viridiplantae; phylum Streptophyta; class Magnoliopsida; order Asparagales; family Asparagaceae; genus Agave; species Agave tequilana. Next base: position 31,302 of record JAVJIF010013695.1, read on the forward strand.
GGCAGTAAGAGGAGCAACTAGTGTGCTATACCCCTTGATAAACTTTCTATAGTAACCAGTCAATCCCAAAAACCCTCTCAGTGCCTTCAGTGTTTTAGGCACAGGCCATTCCACCACAGCTTGAACTTTACTCTGATCTACAACTACCCCTTGAGCAGATACAACATGTCCCAAATAAGCTACTTCTGGTACCCCAAACTGACATTTGCTTCTTTTAGCAAAGAGCTGGTTCTTTTTAAGAATATCAAACACTATCCTCACATGCTTCAAATGATCCTGCAAACTAATGCTGTAAACGAGTATATCATCAAAAAAATTCAGCACAAACTCCTAAGATAAGGTTTGAACAGCTCATTCATTAATGCTTGAAAGGTAGCAGGGGCATTAGTTAAGCCAAAGGGCATAACCAAGTACTCATAATGTCCTGCATGAGTCTTAAAAGCTGTTTTAGGAATGTCCTCCTCTTTCATTCTAATCTGATGATAACCACTTCTTAAGTCCAGCTTAGAAAAGATATGGGCTCCATATAATTCATCAAGTAACTCATCAATTAAGGGTATGGGGTACTTATCCTTGACAGTTTTCTGATTCAGTGCTCTGTAATCCACACACAACCTCCAGGTGCCATCAGCTTTCTTTATCAAAACAACTGGAGATGCATAAGGACTCCTACTGTTTCTGATAATTCCTGTTTCTAACATTTCATCCACCATTTTCTCTATGATATTCTTCTGCTCCCAAGGATGTCTGTAGGGTCTCAAATTGACAAGTTCAGTACCAGGCACCACAGATATGTGATGATCATGGCTTCTCTTAGGTGGAAGACCTATTACTTCTTCAAAAATCATAGCATATTCCTTACATAAAGCCTGTAACTGAGAACTACATTCAGAAGTAGGTTGGATTTCTGTCTTGTGGCAGACATATAAAACCCACCCCTTAGCTGATTGATATAAAGTTTTTTCCAACACCTTAGCAGAGACTACTTCCATGTCATTAGGCTGCACCCCCTGTAGCTCCCAAGAGTTGTCATCTTTAGTGATTTTCATTTTTCTCTTTTTGAAGTTCAAAGTTAACTCATCCAAGGTCTGTAACCAATCTACTCCCAAGACCATTTGACAGCCCCCTATAGATAATACATGGAAATCAGTCACAATTTCCAAGCCTTGACACTTGAAACATACTGATTTACATAACCCTTCACTCTGTAACCTGTGATCACCAGCTATGGTGACACTGAAAGCTAATTCAGGAGTGACTATAAGTCCTGTTCTTTGCACAACCTTTGGGTCAATGAAATTATGAGTAGAACCTGTGTCCAACAGCACATTAACAGGTTTCCTGTTTATCTGTCTAAGGAGCCTAATTGTCTTGGGTGATACACTTCCTTCCATAGCATGGAGTGACAATTCAGGCAAATTTTCTCCTATTATTTCCCTTGGTTTTAACAAGATTTCCTCATCCTGCTCATTCTCAGAATCCTCACATTCAATCAACATTAAACTTTTACCCTTGCACTTATGGCCTGGACTATAGGGTTCATCACATTTAAAACATAAACCCTTCCTTCTATACTCTTCCACGTGAGATGGAGATAACCTTCTTATTGGTGTAAATGTTGCTGTGTTAGTATCCTTTCCAGCAGCTGAAACAAGTTGGTTTTTAGCACTTAAAAGAGGAATACTAGCTGATCCCCTAAAAGGAACAATCCTGTTTTGTTTCTTTTCTGCCACTGTAATAATTTTCCTAGCAACTGCACTTCGATAAGCTGATACCATGGTCATTGGCTTATCCAATTTGACCTTCCCTCTCAAATCTTCACGCAAGCCAGACAAAAATAAACTGATCAAATTTTTCTCAGTATCTTCAATTAAATGAGCCAATCTAATGAATGCTTTATGGTACTCTTGTACTGACCCAGTCTGCTTCAGGTTAGCCAGCGCAGCAAGTGGATCTTCCAGATCATCAGGCCCATACTGTAAGATCATCTCATCATAAAATTCAGGCCAGGTGACTGATCCTCCCTTCTGTTTCTCCAACCATCTCCACCATAACAGAGCCTCCCCTTGCAAGTAAAAAACACAAAACTCTACTCGATCTTCTACTGGAGTGTGATGAATAGTGAATACACGTTCCAGCTGGTACAACCAATTCAAGATGTCCCCGTCACCCTTGAACATAGGAATTTCCACCTTAGGATTTTTCGGAAGAGGAAGCTTACCAGATGTAGTGAAGGAAACTGGAGATTTCTGGTTTTTTCTCAAGAAGTAATCTGACTTCCCTCCGAACATAGCAGTCTGCTTCAAATGTGGAGAGGTAGAAGGCACTACAAATTTAGGACTCACCTTAGGTACCCTAGTAAGAGGAGCTTCATCTCTCCCCAATTCACCTTTTTCCTTACTCACAACTCTAGGTTCTTGGTACAGTCTTGCAATCATTCCAATTACCTTCTCATGTCGAAGATCCATTCTCTCTTCAAGAGATCGAAACCTATCATCAATAGATCGCATCTTGTCACTCACCTTCTCCTCAAGCATTCGGGTTCTCAGCGCCGTTCTCTCGTCGATAGCTCTGAATCGGAAGTCACTTTGACCTTCTTTTTGAGACGTTGAGCCTTCACCGAGAGTGTTTTCCTGATCTATCTCTTTCTTAGAATTCCAACCTCCATCAAAAGAGACTGATCCTCTTGATTCAGCTTTCGGAGTAAGATCGTCGCCTTCACCTCCTTGATCGTCTGGAAACCCTGGGATCTGAGGCTCTGATACCATTGATAGGTCTTCGCCTTCAGCCAGCGCGTCGGAGATGATGGGTTGATAACGGTGGCGGTTCCTTGGAGGCATCTCAACCTGCAAAATTGAAAGAAGAAGCAAGGAGAACATGCAGCGCTCAAGGAATTTGAGGAATTAGGGAAAAGGAATTTGTGTTTCTTCACAAATTGAGCTCAGAGTGAGCTCTTCTTCACAAAGTGAGCTCGGAGAGCTCTCACAATCCCTTTTTAGGGCAACAAATCAGAATGCCCTGAAAAATAGGGAAGCTCAGCAATTTATCCCCGATCTCCATTTGGGCCGGGTAAGCAAACTAATGGCTTAGGTCACAGACCCGACCCGGACCCGACCCATTGCTAAATCAAACAAAGAAGAGGGAGGGAAAATTTGAAAGAACCGGGAACTCTGAAGAGCAGGGTATTCAGAATCTCATCAGTGCTCTCTTTGGATGAGGTTGGTGGGGAAAAGGTTGCTGGAAATCTGGAGTTTCTAGCAAATTTTGCATTTGTTTATTGCCTTAAGGCTTGAGAGTCCAGTTTCATGGTTGTATAAGTCTCTGTCCTGATGGAAGATGGTTGAATTGCCCTCTTTTATGCAAGATGGTAAGGAACTTGTAATTTAATAATTAGATTGTACACTCCTAATAATAAAAATATAAAAGTAGTTCTTGCTGAAGCAGTAAGCCTCCGACGAATTATAGGCATAGCAAAACAGTTATCTTGAAGACTTTTCTTATGGCATCTGTGATTTTCATTCGTTATAAGTCGTCCATATAGGGCAGTGACAATTGATTTATAGCCATCCATATTTTGGATCTTGTCCTGGGAATAATAATAAAGTCATATCGTTTTGTAAATCAATATTAACAAATTACAGTACTATCCTTTTAGTGGACTTGTTCCTGATAGGTATACATGGCAACACACAATCCATATAGTTCTCTTGGAATGCATGATGTGATTGCTTTTAAGTATTTGATTAGTGTATCATTGTAATCTCTCACGAACATGCTTTGAAATTTTATGATGGTGTTTCCTTGAATATTTCATATTATTTATCTGGCAGTAAATTTTTATTCAGGTACCAAAATTTGAACAATGGAAAGTTCCCATCACTTAATCTAACACACAAAGAAGTTGGTGGATCTTTTTATACCGTACGGGAAATTGTGAGAGAGATCATTCAACAAAACAGAGTCCTGGGTCCTGGACACTTAACTTCAAAAGCACTAAATCTTGAATATTGTCCTGAAGAACTGGGAGGGGAATCTTTGTCCATGGACATTTCGGCTCCATTGTCTATATCAACCATCAGTCATGTAGTTGATCAGAGACAAGGAAAGAGATTTTTGTTATCTAATGAATATAGTAGAACAAGTCTAGAAATGATTGAAGTAGATGAATCTGTCAACCAGGAAAGTCAAGAATCTCGTCCCAATGTTTCTTTTGTCTCCCAAGTTCCGGATGATGAACAGTACAATGAGATTTCTAATGGTGCATACCTAAATGGGAGGTCGGAGAATTTAAGTTACAAGGAACCCAATATCGGTAAACCATCAGGGGTGGCAAATGAAAACTCAGGAGTTCATGAACAATCAAATGCTGAAGTTCAAGTTCTCAGTTCAGAAAATTCTGGAAAGTTTGAGCACTCAGTTCCCTCAGGTGAAGTTGTATCTGCGACTCCTTCCCTGTTTGAATCTGTGGTGAATGGTGATGGAAGCAATGACAAGAGCACGGAAATTAATTCTTCAGAGGCAAGCAGTTCTCTTCCACTGTCAGATAGCTTATCAGAAACCGATATTTTGTTGGATACGGCACCTGCCTATGCTTCTCCTCATGGTACAGAAGATTCTTCCCTAGCATCCGCTGGCGCCAAGCCTTGCTACCCAGGCAAGTTTCAGAATATAGTAGGTGCGACAACTTCTCTGGAAGTGCCTAAAATTTCTGATTCTGATGAAGTGACTCAAGTGAGGGCATTCATGCCATTTGAAAAAGATTCTGTCATAAACAGGTCAGAAAAAGCAGAAACTCTGTCACCCATTGTGGTTGATGAGGTATCAGCTGCAAACCCTAGTAGACAATTATCAGTTGAAAAGGATTCTGTCACTGATAGCTCAGAAAGAACAGAAACACTGTCATCCATTGCCGTTGATGAAGTATCAAAAGAAAGCCACAGTGGAGTATTACAAAATCTAGATTCCCCTGCATTGGCAAATATAAGATCCGTGGTAAGTTTTGGTTCCATAGCCTGCCATATATTTGGCTAAGTTCACATTTTGTATGATACTTTGTTCTCTGCATGGTTTCTTGTACAGCACATGTCCTCTTCATACTTACCTCTGTAGGAGGTATCATCTTGCAAATTATTACTTTAAGACACTGGTGCAAAGGATAAGATAGGACATGGACATGGTGACATGACAAATCCTTAGAAATTGGATTGAAGGATACGACAACTCAGAGACACACAAAGATTATGACTTGTTAAAACGCCGAGTGTTCTGCAGGACATGCTTTATCAAAACTAGAAAAAAAAATTATCCTTAGTTATTAACGTCTTTTTCTACTTTTAAACCAAACAAAGATATCCGAAAGTATACCCTACCTAATACAAATCCTTGATGCTCCTCACATGTTTTGGAGTTTCTAGGTTATATTGAATTATTGTCTAACCTATGCGAAAGGGTTTTTTATGTTTTTTAAGCCATACATGGCTTTGGCTTGTTTGACACACATTCTTTAGAATTTCTTTTGAAGCTGATGTCTTTGACATGTTATTCTTTTCTTCTTTTTTTTTTTCCTTTTTAAACTACACGGCATCAGAGCCTTTGATACGAGTTGTCAAGTGTACTGCAAGAATCAGTGTCCCACACATGTCAGAGATGAACACGACACTCTAGCTATGCGTCCTAGCTATCCCTATTAGCTTCCACGAAGATCATCATTAAGTTCTTATCTCTTTGCTTTAGTTATTAGATGATCCTACTCACATCCAAGACGAAATAATATGGTTCATGTTTGTCAATGAGGTTGTATTAATTAATGGGAGTAGAAAGAATAATGCCAAAGTAGAAAGGTGGAGACAGCATTAAAATCTAACAAATTTAGAATCTATTGGATGAAACAAAAGATCTAGAATATAACTTTAGCAAAACCACGAGACAAGAAGGTATAAGGCAACCAATGGCCAAGGAATACCAAGGGATACACTTATTTTCGCTACCTAGGATCTATCATTCATCCATCATGATAGTGAGATTGAGGATATCGTTCACAAAATCAAAGCACAATGGTTTAAGTGGAGAAGTGCTTCAAGAGTTCTATATTATTGCAGAACAACCATGAAATTAAATGGAAAATATATAAGATAACGATACAACCCACCATGTTATATGGGTCAAAATATTAGGCAAAAAAAACGTGTTGAAGAAGAGTGCAACTCAGATAAAAATGTTGGGATGGATGAGGGGCAATATGCTAAAAGATGATGAGAAACAAGTGTACCTATAAGAAGTTGAGAGTGTGTCTGTCATTTCTTCTGCATATTGACAAGTTACTTTTCACAAAGGACTTATCCATAAACACTAGAAAAAGAGCTTTTAAAGAGTTAAGATGTTTGGTATTTTTAAAATTTTAAGCGCTTCTCAATAAATATCAATAATTGGAATAATTTGTTTGAAAAGGTGGATGTGAGAGAGAAAATTTAGATAAGATTCATAAAATCAGTGAGAGGAAAGCGAGAAGAATTCGGGTAGAATTTAGATTGCACGGGAGACCATAGGAGCGAAGCCAAAATTTCTAGCTTCTTCAAACTACAACCAAACTATAACTTTTTGACTTATCCTTTCTCAAAAGCCCTTTTATAAAGGGATTGGCAAACATTTAATTTTGTCAGAAAAAAGGTACCATTTGCTTTAAAAGCGTGAAAACACGTGTGAGAAGCAACGTCAAACACACCCTAAGTGTTGCTTCAGTTTTAACATGAGAATTGTTTGATAGGGTTTTGGACATCTGCAATGGAGAGAAAGAAGTATCGTTCTGGAAACAAAAGCAAAACCGAAGCCGCAAGGAACGCTCATGGACTTTAGCCGAAAAAAGCACCAAAAACTACCGAATATTGATGTGGAAAAGGAAGCAGGAGCAAAGCGCCAAGGAAGGGTTTAGCTGCAATTGCGATGAATAAATATAAGGAAGCATTAGCGAAGTGGCAAGGAAGGGCTTAGACATCATGGGCTTTAGCAGCAACAAGCAGCATGGCTTACTAAAAGTAAACAAAAATAGAAAAATCAGAAATCATGACAGTTCATAACTTCTCATGATCTTGAAGTGGGGCTAAAGCGCCCTAGAGCGCCTATAGCGTAAGCAGTCTTGTTATGACAATTCCAATAACTGCACCATATGGGATCATGGCTAATACTGCAGAAAGGATTAGAGGATTGTAGTTATCGTGCAAGAAGGATCAGAGGTAAATTTAAGTGAACTTTGATTAAGGCAGTAAAAAAAAGGGATATAATAGCTGTTAATTTAAATTAAAAATGATGTGCTAGAATATGAAGGACTTTCACAGATTCTGTTGTTTGTTTGTTAACAAAACGATCCAGTTAGTGTCAGATTCAATGGATTGATTGTATTGGCTCATCTTTTGTATGAGCCAATAACATGTAATGGACAGTTTCTCTTTCTTCCTCTGAAGATATGGACTTTTTGGCCTTGCCTCATCCTATTTGATTTCTAAATCTTGTTGTCATATTTTAACTAGTGCAACGTGTTCCTTTGAAGCAAATAGGCCAGACCAGTTTATTAAAGTAAACTTTTTGAATGAAGTCTTGTTGTTTCCAAGGGAGCAAATAGTATAAGACATGCATCCAAATCTGTAAAATTACTTGTAGTTCCGGAAGCATCGACTGTGGTAACTTGGGTAGGGAATTTTGGAGAAACAAATTATTATTAAGTGGATGTCATGAATATCTAAAGGCAGAGCATTTGGTTTCTGCATTGAACATGAACACTGACAAAGCTTTATATCCTAATTATTTTTTGGGGAGCAACAGTGTTGATTTCTCCATACCAAAATTATGTTTTTCCTGATCATTTTCCTTGTAATTGTTTGTTTCCTTGATCCGTTTTTATTTCTGCAAACCAAATTTACCAACTGCATATGTTGGAAGTAAACATTGATGAAAGGAATAATGGTCATGTTCAATTTTTATGCAGGCACATCCCTTGTCTCAACCTAATGATTTTGAGAATGTTATTACCAACAATATAATTGCTCCTGGTGAATCAATTCAACCTACTTTAAAAGAGAACGCTTACTCTGAAGTAAAGCATCAGCATGAACATGCTCTCAGCAACATTGGAAGTTCTCAAATTTTGGGCAGGTAAACTCTGCCGAGTTTTATTACATGAATTATGACCAAAGAAGCCTTAATACCATTTAGTCCTAAATGATTCAGATTTGATTATTGACTAGCTTAACAAACAAGATGTCAAGGAATGACTAATGGTATGATAATTAGTTGGCAATTAAGAGAACAGAATATTTTTGGAAAAAAGTAGCAAGATGGTCCAGCTGGTTCACCAAATAGTCATCTCTATTATTTATTGTGCCTAACAGTAGTCTCACGGCTTGCACATCTCTTTTTACCTAATTACACGTTCATGTCACGTGCTTACTCTACTATGAACTAATGACGTGGGAAAGATATCAGTCACCTAGATATTCTAAATGTGAAATAAACATAAAATTTTCTCTTTTTAGACAGTGACTATTTAACTTTCATAGTATAGAGAATAATTACGATTCTTGAGGATTGAAAGATACTTTTTCGATTCTCCATGTTATTTTTCCAACGTTTAGAATAGCTAAAGTGGCTATAATTTAGAACTGAGTTGTGACTTGCTTTTGACTCGTGGTCTCATGCTCTTAGAACATATGTTAAATTTCTAATAAATTCATAAATGGTCATAACAATTGTTTAATGTGTTGCTTTGGATGGAATGAATCACATTGCAATTAAAACATTTGTGTTACTTTAAAGAGTGTGAGTTATATTATACAAGAAATGTTTGTCATAGTGATTCACACTTAAAACAACTGAAAATATCTAGATTATACATAACGCCAACCCTTTTCGGGAAGTAACAATTTGATTGTTTGACTAATGTTCCACAACCTGAAAGGATATATATATATATAAAATTTTTTCCATAAGTCTTATATTCTAGTTAGTTCTACTTTCTATAATTCAAAAAATTCATTCATGTTCTACAAAACTGAGGATGAAAAGGAAACCATTTTAAATAATCATCTATTTTACTCTAGTCCCAATAAATAAAAGAAAGAGGCATCTAATTTCTTTTCTGCTTGAACTAATACATTTCAAAATCTATGACTTACTCATTTTTTGTTGACTTCCAAATATTATTTTTGCATGCATCTAGCGTCAAAGGCCATCTTCTTATATATTACATAGATTGCGCATGCTAAAAGAATGAACTTGATTGTGAGGACCATACCTATTCCCTAAGATGACCTTTAGGTTATTTGTTGCTATTAATATTGTTGGAGTTCTATTTTAGTTTGAGAAGTGGTTTGGGTACTCAAGCTGCTCTATAAGATTAATGTGGCATGCAACAAATGGTGGTATCAATTAAAAACCATCCAAATACAAAAAAAAAACTTTGGTTTCTGAGATTAGTAACATGGACCGTTAGTTGCAATTTATGTTTGATTAATCTACCTTTTGTCACGTGCAATTCATGTGACTGAACGTCACAGCGTGCTATATGCTCCTTCTAATTATAAAAATTAGATGCCATTTTAAAGGTGCATATCAATATCCAATGCAACGACATATGATTGTCTCCTGGAAATGGTGCATTAATGCATGTATAATTAGTTTTAACATGCCTTATTAAAAAAATGTCAACGCCTTCCCCCACTTCCATTAAGGGGCATTTCTTCTTGTTAATAATAATTTCTGAAGGTCGTGCTAGCCAAACGGCGGGTGCAACACCTGTCTCTAGTTATATATAGCATAGATAGCATAAATAGAATTACCATCATGTTCTTTGTGTTTTTTTTTTTTTTGGGTTCCCATGCTGGAATTACTCTCCTTAGAATTTTGTTCTATTTTAGAATTAAGTTAAAAATTGAAGTTTCTGTATAGAAAAGCCAACATTAACTTGTTGAGATCTGGCTTGAGTACGACGGCATTAGGAGTCAAATTTTACCCGAGTAAGCCCCAAAATTGACTGAGAACATAGTGTGTTCTGTTTTATAGCTCAATTTCATTTCTCAAACCTTCTCAAATTTGATCCTGTATAGATGCTTTGTTTGTTGCAGCATCTCCCAGAATAAGGTCAGAAAGGAGTCTGAAACATCAGAAATAAACCCAGTTTGGGGGGCAATTAAGTCATTGTTTAATGCTGTTGTCAAGTTTTGGACGGAATAAAGTCTCGGACAAACAATAACATTGCGGGATGAGCTGCTCCCGAACAAAATGGTCAGGTCTTTCAAACTTGTTGAAGGCCCAAGTCATGCGCCATTTTTGAGCTAGCCATGCAAATGAAGCATCCCAGTTCATCAATTTATTTGTGCTAATCCTTCAATTAAATCAGGCAGGAAAAGACTGATCACATGAGTTGTTTTAGCTGAGGATTCAATTTATAAATTTAGAGGCCTAATGCTGCCAAGAGATCACTCTTTGGTTGTTGTTAGGCAGATGCAACCGTGTTTCTTGTTTGAGCTTGCCGAGCATCAGTGGGAGGTAGTAAAGTCTGTATATGGGTAGCCTATTGGGTGAATTAAATGGTTCATCTGAGACTTGGTGATATGTTACTTCATGTAAAAAAAATTAAGGGGAAAAAAAAAATCTAGTATCCTATAAACTTCTTGATGTGTCATTGGCCCAAGTAGGGCTTGAGTGAGCCTCTTTGGCTTGCTTGGAGATGTTTTCTCGTAGGTTTTATAAGCGGGGATGCCAGTGACTCACAACAGCAAATTAATCTGCTGCTGGTCAGGTGGATGGCTGCCCTAAGGTTGAGGGTGCAGTCCCTGTGAGCCAACGGTTTCCTTGGGTTTCTTCTTGTTGTGTGCTTGAGACGCATTGAAAGTACATGGTGGTTTCTTGTGATTTGTGTGCAACATGAGGGAATTACTTGTGGTCTATGCGTGCAACTTGAGATGAGATTGAACTCTTTGAACTAAAAATGTAAGGAAATTATTTGTAATCTCTATATGTGGAAGTGCGACATGGAGGATGTTACAGAAAAGATAATTAGTTTTTATTTTAAGTTTGAAACTTGCACGTGTATGTATATATATGAGAGAAATGTAAATCAGCTGACACAGGAGGCAACTCCCTCCTATGTCGCACTCAAAAATCATATTTCCTGAGTAAATTTTCAAGATCCGAACGCACATTATCATCTTTATATTCTAAAATATACACATATAGAAAATCAAGTGATTTGAAATACGTTTACTCATTGATCTAATCGTACCATTTTGTTCTATTGTTAAAAAACCGTTAATGTTTGAACCCGAAGAAAATGGAGTAAACAAACTTCAAATCACTTGATTTTTTATATGCGTATATCTTAGAATATGAAGATGATAATGTGCGGTCGGATCTTGAAAATTCACTCAGGAAATTGATTTTTGAGTGCGACATAGGAGGGAGTTGCGTCCTGTGTCAGCTGATTTACATTTCTCTATATATATATATATATATATATATAGAGAAATGTAAATCAGCTGACACAGGACGCAACTCCCTCCTATGTCGCACTCAAAAATCAATTTCCTGAGTGAATTTTCAAGATCCGACCGCACATTATCATCTTCATATTCTAAGATATATACAAATAAAAATCAAGTGATTTGAAGTTTGTTTACTCCATTTTTTTCGGGTTCAAACATTAACGATTTTTTAACAATAGAACAAAATGGTACGATTAGATCAATAAGTAAACGAACTTCAAATCACTTGATTTTCTATATGTGTATATCTTAGAATATGAAGATGATAATGTGCGGTCGGATCTTGAAAATTTACTCGGAAAATACGATTTTTAAGTGCGACATAGGAGGGAGTTACCTCCTGTGTCAGCTGATTTACATTTCTCTATATATATATATATATATATATATATATATATATATATATATATATATATATATATATAGAGAAATGTAAATCAGCTGACACAGGAGGCAACTCCTCCTATGTCGCACTCAAAAATCATATTTCCCGAATGAATTTTCAAGATCCGATCACACATTATCATCTTCATATTCTATGATATATACATATAAAAAATCAAGTGATTTGAAGTTTGTTTACTACATTTTTTTTGGGTTCAAACATTAACGATTTTTTAACAATAGAACAAAATAGAACGTTTAGATCAATGAGTAAACGAACTTCAAATCACTTGATTTTTTATATGTGTATATCTTAGAATATGAAGATGATAATGTACGGTCGGATCTTGAAAATTCATTCGGGAAATATGATTTTTGAGTGCGACATAGGACGAATTTGCCTCCTGTGTCAGCTGATTTACATTTCTCTCTCATATATATATATATATATATATATATATATATATATATATATATATATATATAGAAAAATGTATATCAGCCGACTGCGGAGAGACTCTCTCAGCCTGCGGTGACGTGACTCAATATTTGTCACCGCACTAACTTGCCGCCCGCTTATAGGAAGAAGTTAAATTACTAAATACCCTTTATGAAAAGCTACTCTTTGGGTAACTGTCGTTATTGTTTATTATTATTTCCCCACAAGGCAATTTTTTGACCACTCGTTGTCAGATTTAGGTTATTTTTTATTATTATTTTTCTCCCATTTTTTGCCGCTCTTTATAAGATTTAGGTTATTGTTTATTATTTTTTTCTCCACTTTTTCCTTACCTCTCTTTGTCAGATTTAGGTTCTCCTTTTTCAGCCTGCGATAAATTTTTTTCTGAAAATATCAATTTTTTAGAGCAATTTTTTATCCTTTTTATTTAATGTCGACGTCTGAGCATTCTAATTCTCCTGCCAATTCTGGTCGCAGTCGTAAGCGCTCTCTATCTGGCGATCTAAATATGGAGGATATATCATCTGGTTCAACTTGCTCTCAAAATATTGAAAATATTGAAGGGTTGACATCTTTGCATGCCGATCAACAGGTTTTAATTGTCAATTTTTTTCCCGCAATTTCTTAAATATAGAATTTTTCTCCTTAGTATATATGTTACTGCGACCTATAATCACTTGTTCTAAAGTTTCAGAAATGCGACCACGGTCGCAATCTTATTTGAAAATAATCTATATTTGAAAATAATCTATATTTGTGACCACGGTCGCAATCTTATTTGTGACTGCGACCTAAGTCGCATTCCTTGTTCGACGTATAATTTGTTTTTACGGAATAGAATAATCACTTGTTTTAATCTTTTTAGAACAACGATCACGGTCGCAATTTGTTTTTTGTGACTGCGACCCAAGTCGCATTCTTTGTTGTCATAATTCTTACACGTTTCTATGTGAATTATATCCATTTTATATATTCATTAGATTGTTGCACAGTTATTATTCTGTTGTTTTAAAAATTATACTCATACGGATAACTGCGACTACGGTCGCAGTTTTTAGTAGGAAGTAATATAGATTTCATCTCATCTGCGACCTTGGTCGCAGTTTTAGAAATTATATTTTAGACGTGTGATATGTAAAAAAATATTTATATTCATGTAGTTTCTCTAATTGTTTTTGTAGGATAAGAATGCACATGGAGAAATGTCTGGAAGCTCAAATAATTTTTTAAGGAAACAGTTTCTCACGGATGTGGAAGCATACAATTTCTACAATTCTTATGCAAGGAACAGAGGTTTTGATGTGAGAAGAAAAGGAATAGATAAGTCACGGAAGCCTCCTCATGAAGTTATTTGCAGAAAATTTTGATGCAACAAGGAAGGTGTGAAGAAGTTGTGTGACAAAAGACAAGAGGGTCTTACAGTGCATCGTCGAATTGACACTAGAGTAACGTGTCCTGCTGAGATGCATGTTCGTCTTCATTTTTGTTTTGACACAAGATATTGGGTTGTCACAAAATTTGTTGATTCTCATTCACATGAATTGTCAAGCCCGGATAAGGTACATCACTATTACTCTCATCAGACTCATCGTTCGAAGATTAGCAGAAGCATTATGAGCAATTTGGTTGATGTGGGAATGCGCCCTTCAAATATTTCCCGTGTTGTGAATGCAATGAGGCAGGGAGAAGGCTTTGAAGAAGTGAGCCCGCAACAAGTTATTGATTTTACTCGTCAACGTAGAAATAACATTGGCCATGAGTTTATTGCTATTATTAAATATTTCCAAGAGAAAGCTGAGACCGATCCAGAATTTTTCTTTGCAAGTGAAGTCGATAACGCGGGCACACTTAGAAGCATTTTTTGGGCTGATGGAAGAGCTATTTTCTCGTATTTGAAGTTCTGTGATGTGATTGTTTTTGACACAACATACAGGACTAATCACTTGAGCTTGCCATTTGCTCCAATCACTGGAGTAAATCATCATCGACAGTCAATTTTGTTCGGCTGTGCATTGCTTGCTGATGAGCAGAGGGATACGTTTGTGTGGCTATTCTAAAAATGGCTCAAGTGCATGCATGGAGTTGTACCAAAGTTGATTATTACTGATCAGGATGCCCAGATTGGTGACGCTATCAAGATTGTTTTTCCAAATACTCGGCACCGGTTTTGTTTCTGGCATGTACGGAAACATATTGCCGAGCAACAAATACCGATGACAAACAAGTATGGAGAAGATATGGTCTCTGATTTCCATGATTGGTACACCTCCCGTGATATAAGCACATGTGAGGAGCGATGGCGTTTGATGAATGAAAAATATCATTTAGAAGAAGAAGAAGACAGTTGGTTGTTGAAGATGCACAGACTGCGCGGACATTGGGTTAATGCATATCTCAAGGATGTTTTCTGTGCTGGAATGACAACCAGCCAGAGGTCTGAGAGTATTAATTCCTTCTTTGATGGTTTTGTTAATGCAAACACAAAACTAGTGGAATTTGTTCACCAATATGATAAAGCTGTTGCTGCCCGTCGTACCTCTGAATCTCAACAAGATTTTCGGGGTTTGAATTCTGTGCCCAACTCTACATCGAATCCATATGAGATACATGTTTCGAAGTTGTATACATCGAAGATTTTTCAGTTGTTCCAAAAGGAATGGGCAGTTGTAATGATACTGTTTTCAGAAGAGTTGGAACATGACAAACCTGGATCAAAAAATTTGGTTGGTGATTTTTCAGAATCAAAAGACAGCTGGGAAAAGGTCAGTTATGATAAGCGTGAGGAACTTCATGTTTCTTGTAGTTGCTCGTTATTTGAAACAGAGGGTATCCTATGTAGACATATTCTGTGTATTTTGTGGCGCAATTACGTTACACATATACCGGAATCATATATACTTCAGAGATGGAGGTTGGATGCTCGTTACAAAAACGTTGCAATTGAAAATGGCATCAGGCCTTTTCCCAGTCAAGGCACTCCACGAACGGCTAGATTGTGGACAATTCGTTCTAAATTTAATGCAATTCTTGAGATGGTTGCTGATTCTGATACCCATCTTTTAAAGTTGGACGCAGTTTTGGAAAGATTTGCCGAAGAAACCACTAGTGAATACAGAGCCATGTCAGGAAATTTTCAGTTATCACAGCCTAAAACTACAGTTGGTTCCAGTGGATCCGTTGTCGTTCTGCGAGATGATGAAGAATTGAATATACGTGATCCAATTGGTCCTGTACCAACCAAGGGGAGGCCTAGAGCTGCATCCAGGCTTAAGTCTGGTTTTGAAGATTCTATATATCAGAAGCAAGTTAAGCATCGAAGATGTGGTAACTGTCAAGAGCTGGGCCATTACAGGACTGGTTGTCCGTTATTGGTAATACATTAAACCTGTTAAACAATTTTTTATAATGATATATTTTAAAATTCTTACTATTCTTTTTTTAATGGCAGAAGAAGTAGGGTTGGTTTGCGTCCATCTTCAAGGAATAAAGTCTTCATTTTTTTCATGAACTGCGACCAGGGTCGCACAGTGTAGAGAGATTCATGCCCAGTCTGCCACTGGCGTGTCATTATAATTAGATTTTATTCTCATTTTTTGATTTCTACTGTACTATTTTTTGTAATTAGTTGTATTTAAAGTTTTATTGTTACAAAATTCTCCTATATAGTTTAATTTTTGTTTACTATAACGTAGACAGCGACTTTGGTCGCAGTGTACGTGGTTAATTGCGACCGTGGTCGCAGTGTTCCTATCTCGCTGAAATTGAATTGTTGCTTTTAAAATTGCCCCCGTCTCTTGGTATATTATTGTAACATCTGAATATAGTTGAAGATTATGCGCACTATTATAATTTCGACATTTTTAGCGCTATGTTTTTTTTAATTCCACTTAACGTAAAGTACCACTGCGACCATGGTCGCATCGATATTTAAACATTTGAATATTGACTTTCTCCTTATATACAACAGCTCATTCACTGCGACCCGAGTCGCAGTTGCCTTTATTTTTTTAGATTTTTTTTGCCTACAGTCGCCGCGTTCTCTTTATTTTTAATTGTAACTTCCATTTTCCATTTTTGCCCTATGTTTTTGCTTTAGTCCACTGAACATAAATTAAAACTGCGACCTTGATCGCAGTGTCGACCTTTTTGCCCATTTGAACGTATTGTCCGGATGTGTACACCAGTATCATGACTGCGACCAGAGTCGCAGTTCGGTGAAATAAAATTTGTGACAAATGTAAAGTATTTCAACCAAGAATAAGTAGTGAAAACCATAATTCACACAATTAACCTTAGAAAACAGGGTTATATATATATAAAAAATCAAAATACAAATTTTAAACTTCTAATCAGATTCGTCATCACCATCATAATCAGATTCGTCATCAAGATTATGACCGCGTTCGTCTTCCGTATCGCTTTCCGTCTCTTCCACCTTTTTACCATCAATCTCCTCTTCGCTTTCTTCCTCTTCATGTATGTATTTTGGTTCATCAATGAACTCCCAGAACGGGTCATCTGTATCAAGCTCATCCTCTGACCTGTAGCGAGGCATCGCTTCAGAACTATACCCCCAATTATCATTAGATGATTGGCTTCTTTCTGGTGAAGACGGTGGAGAAGACATTTTTTGAATCTGATTCCGAATATTGAAAGTAACAAGTTTGAGCAAAACCAATTTAGTATGTTTATAATCCTGTCCTGATGACCCTTTATATATTTTAATCATGGAATTCCAAAAGGTTTAAGCTTTCAAACCACGTGAATATGTACCAAATTTATTTTCTACCTTTTCCCAAAATTGTATACTTCCTAGGTGACTGTTCAGTTATCCAAAACAGTTTAAAAGTTAATACAGTCTTACATTAAATTACTTTGTACTCCAAAACAGTTCATTATTGCGACCACAGTCGCATTGGGAACTGATAAATGATTAAGTAACTGCGACCATGATCGCTGTCTCGATTACAGTATCTCAATATATAGGAAACGCTGTAACTAAAACAGATCATTAATGCGACTTTGGTCACAATGCAACTGCTGAACGCATGTTTGTTTCTAATATCGATATGAAGTAGTAAAATGCACGGTGTGACAGATGTAGATTGGAAATAATCAATGAAATTTATAATAAATAAATGTATAAAAATGTTTATAAATTAAATCAATAAAACAAAAAAATGGCTCAATGAATTGCAATTATTTTTACATTTATAAATAAAAAATTGTGGTATATCAATAAATTGTCAACTGTCAGTCTTCAAATACCATCCTTCTTATCATTTCTGTTTGTTCATCCCAACTCTTCTCTTTATCTGCAAGTATCATGCATGCAAGCTCACTTCTTAGTCTCTGTACATCAGCAGCCGTAACAGTATCAACATCTGGTGGACTACCAAATGCTATACTTTCCATGTACTTGCATACATATACAGCGCAATCAACACTGAAATTTGCACAGAGTAATCATTAAATGAAATTAGATTTTTGTACTAAAAAAAGGTAGAAAATATGATAGGTAAGGAGATGTCAAAAATTTACATACCTGTTTGCTTGTTGGGGGCATCTTGTGTATTTTATATTTATTTTTCTCATTAATTTATTGAAAACAATCTCAAAAATCTGTATTAATCTTTCTTTCTGCAATGTCAATAGAAAAAAATCAGTATTATTCAAATTAAATGCAAGTTTCCAGTAACCGAAATATTAAATTTCAACTCACCATTATTCTTGCATCTTTTTTATAAAGCTTTAATATACTACTGGTTTTTTCAGTTGGGACCAAAGAGTTGTAAAAAATCCACTCTTCTGTGTGGCAATCAAATACCATCAAGGTCCAGTGAAATCCGGGATCGTTGGCACTGTGTTTGTGATTGATCGGGAAGAACATGTACTGCAAATCATCTGTCCAGTTTTTCACCAGCTGCTGCTTGATGAAATGATCTTCCAGATCTTTACTTTTAGATACAACACCGTGCTGCGAACAACCAAAAAATTAAAATTCAAAATGAATTCAAAGTATTAAAAAATATTTATGAAAATTACAAGTCATTACGGCAAGACAACAGTCTGTGATCATGGTCGCAGTGTTTCTTAATTATCACATGTTTATATTAATTAATGCAGCGACCAAGGTCGCAGTGTTGTTATTGATTAAGACCGCCAGGAATTGCAATCTACGCCGCATACTTTTCATTGCTAAAATTATATTCGTGGTGATTTATATTATCATGGACTGCGACTTAGGTCGCAGTACAGTATGTAGCTGATCCTTTTATATTAGCACGCATAGCGACCAAGGTCGCAGTGTTTGTTGTTGATTAAGATTGCCGCCAGCAACTGCGACCACAGTCGTAACCTTCATTTTAAATTGATATTGGGGTGAATTAATTTAATTATAAACTGCGACCTTAGTCGCAGTACATTCGTTATGCCTAAACAGCGATAAAGAATATTAGTAGAATATTTAACGATCAAAGATTTAATTCACCAAATTAATTAGGAAATTTATATTACATTAAACCGTAAAGGGAAAATAGATGTTTACCCAAGCTTCGCTCCGAAAGAATATACTTTTTAATCCTCCTCCTTTCTCTAGATGCTGCATGTAGAAATGAATTATATTCGCATCTAACTCTCTACTGAACATCAGGTCCTCAATGTCATTCTTTGTAACAATGATTCCGTTGTCGGTATCCTGATATGCAGTAGAACTGCAAGATATTCAAAACAAAGTTAGTAATTAAATTATTCTTATATAGATATATAACAGTTTTTTGATATGATTTATAATAAACTTAATTAACTTACTCAGAGAAGGCCTTGTCCAAGAAATTTTTTATAATAGCTTGTTGATGAGGCTGCAGAATTCTGTATGCTGTGGTTTCGGTCAATTCCCTCGTTTTTGGCTGAGTGGGGGAAATATCTTTGTCGCCGAAACCAGCGGCAGAACTCTGAGCCGCAGGCTGTGGAAGAGGATGTTTACTAATTTTCTTCTTCTGTTTTGGATAAACGAAGTCAGAGTCATCGTGATCTCTTTCAGCGCGCTTGCGTTCTTTGACTCCGTTTTCTATCGTTCCTTTAGAGTAATCCAAAACTGTTCTTTTTAAGGATTGCTTCTGATCCGGAGTATATGTTGGCCCAAAGGCCTTCCACTCTAGTTTTGATGATGATTAACTCATGTAGTTATGCGTACTAATAATCTTGTGATTTTAGTTTCAGATCATTAATCAAGATATTAGTTGGTGATTAGCTTCAACAAGATGATTTGGAAGCTTTCACATGTTGATTCAAGAGCCCGAGCGTCAAAGATCATGTATAGCACTTGCTTGGTGGATTAAAGAGTTTTGGATCGAGTCGGCTTGGAGATTGCGCTCTACAAGAAGACATCGGTACCTAGTTTAGTTTTGTGTTTAGATCCAAATTGTAAAGATTAGAATAGTATGATATGCTCAAGTTAACAACACACACGTTTCATGTTTTGAATATTGGTTTTCGGTTTTTCCGTTTTTGGTTTAACCGATCTTGGTTTGCATGAATAGATATTATATCAAAACAAGTTTACATTGTTTAATGTATATTAGATTTGTTCTATATACATGCATGCTTCAACTACTTAGACAAACTTACTTTAATATACCTATTCATGTGTTTTAGGTTTTGTGTTTTAACAAAACTTATTTTTGAAATTAAAGACAAAAATTATGATATATATTTGTTTCTTGTATATTGGACCTATGTCCATATGCAACATGCTTAATAGTGTTTAAATATTATGTTTTTGTATTTCAATGAGTTTTAGGAAAAATCAGATTTCCTATTGAAAAATATATGTTTGGTAAAATACAGTTTTTGGTTTTTGGTAAAAATGATAAGACACAAAAATAGTTCAAATTGCATGATATTTGAGTTGAAAATTTTATCACATGTTTATATATCAATGCAAAATGTTAAAACTATTTTTGAGGATTTTTACAAGATTTACAAGAATTTTTAGAAATATTTTAACTGTTTTTCTGACCAAGTTTCTGACCCAGAACTGGCTGACAGGCCAGGTCGGTCGACCGCAAGGTCGACCGAACCAAGGGCCGGTCGACCGGACCAGAGAGCTTTGCTCTCTGTATCTGGGCGGTCGACCGGTCGGTCGACCGGAGTAGAGAAGTCTGCTCTCTGTATCTTGGCGGTCGACCGGCCGGTCGACCGGTAGCTGCCAGCGGTCAAATGTGACCGTTGGCCGGTCGACCGACCGGTCGACCGGTAGGCCATTTCTGGCATTTTCAGCTGCCAACGGCTATATTTTTCTGGGGACTATAAATACCCCATTAGTGGCCAGTTTTCTCTAAGTTTTGAAGAGCTAATTTTTCCTGACTCTCTAGTGTTTTCACAGCAATCGAAAGAAGTTTTTGGGATTTAAATTGAACAAGCTATTTGGTGTTTTTGCTAGGGTTTGGAAAATCAAGAAAGGGTTTTTGGGAAAAGATTATGATTCAACTTCTTCATCTTGGTTTCTAGTTTTTCCCAAAGATTTTCTTTGAGTTTTTGATTTTCATTCCTTTGGTTTTCTCCACACTTGAGCTACATCTACTATCTCATTCTATAGGATCCTTGTGTGGAAAAAGAGATTGTTTGTGGTTGTTGTTTAGACCACCAAGTTGTAAACCCTTCATTTGCTTGGCTTTGTGCCTTTCTCTCATTGTGTTGAGGAGGTTGTGCAAGTGGATTGTATCCCTCAAGTTGTGAGGTGATCCTTGTGTTGCTTTGTGGTAATCCCTCAAGTTGTGAGGTGATTGTTTGTTGGCTTGGTGTTGTGCCTCAAGGAGGAGGTTGTGTTTGTAAGGAGAGGAGTTGGGTACTCCTTGTAATTGTGATTGCCCCAAATCCTCGGTGGAGGTTCCCTTTGTGGGAGTTCTTTTGTGGACAAGCTAGTGGAGTTGAAATCCTTCTGTGTGGGCGGGGATGTAGAGCTGGGTGCTCGAACCTCGAAACATATCTTGTTGTTTGCGCTTGTTCCATTGACTCTTACTCTATCTCTCTCTCTTTACTTTGTGCCTTGCATCATTTCACTTTGATCATTCATACTTATATGCTTGGCTTGGTTGTGTGTGCATCACTAATTTAGTGTAATTGTAATTAGTTTTTAAATTCCACATTTAGTTCACTAGATTAGCATTATCACCTATTCACCCCCCCCCTCTAGGTGATTTCAATTGGTATCAGAGCCTCCGCTCCTGATATTTAGGTTTAACAACCTAAGAGTGTGATCTTGGTTTGCTAATCTTCATTTGCATTTTCATTTTGCACACATATAGTTGCACTCATGGATAGCCCTCCTATGTTTGACTTTTTTAGACTTGATGTTTGGAAGGCCAATATGAGTAGTCATTTGAAAACCCTAGGACATCTAGTTTATCAAGCCACTACTAATGAATCCTACCCAAATCATAGCAAGCATAAAAAGGCAAATGCATTAGCACTTAAAACACTCAGAGCATCTCTTAATGAAGATCTTTTACCGGTGTTTGATCATTATGATTCGGCTTTTGCAGTTTGGAGCATATTGACTTCTCCCGAGTTACCAAGGATTATCAACAAGTTGAGGAAATCTAAGAGAGACAAGTCCGACGAGCATTGCCTGATGGTCCAAGGGAAAGACTCCCTTGAGGTACAATCGGATTCTCAACTAGATGATAGCTCTAGTTCATATTGCTATGGGTGTTTGGAAGTTCAAAATTTAAATGTAGAACTTGCCTCAAAGCTTGAAATTTTTTTAGAAAAACATGAACTTTTGAAAAAGAAATCTCCCCCTTTTTGATGATGGCAAAACATATGTAGTTATCACAAAATATTTTGGGTAGAGACTTCAAGTGAAGCTCCCCCTCAACACAAGCATATCATAAATGACAAAAATCGTATGTGGGCATAGTATGATAAACACATATTTCCATTCCATGTCAACAAGTACTCATAACATAGGACAAATACTCATGTCATATAACAAGATAGAACATGGATACATATAAAGAAATACGTCCACAAAGCATACATGTAGAAATCCAAATACATGTCCAAAACACAAATAAATACTGCATGTCCATAACACAAATACTACATAAATACTACATGTCCAAAACACACAAATATCCAAACACATAAAATACTACAACACAAAATATCACAAATATCTTTCTCAAGATAACTCTCTCAAAATAACTCTCCCCCTTTTTGACATCATCAAAAGGGGAGGTCACTCATCATCATCTCCAGCTTCCTCATCAGCCGTCTGCTCTTCGTCACCAGCGTCTTCGCCTGAAGAAATGACCTCATCTGGGTCAATGCCATCGACTCTGGTCCGCGGTGGTGGAACTGAAGCACGAGCTCTGGGAGGGAATGGAGGACCGGTAGACGGAAGACGACAAGCAGTCGCAGTACGATCAGGAACGGTCATGGAAAACTGTGCAAAGAGAGCCTGAAACTGGACATCCACGAATCTCATGGAGTCAGCAAAGTATGACATGTCGTTCCTGACCTCTGCCCGAAAAGCAGCTTCCTGAGCGTCACGAGCATCCATCTCCGCACGAACCCAGGCCTGGTGCGCCTCGATCTGAGTGCGGACCTCCGAAGAGAGAAGTGCCAGAGCCTCTGGAGAAAAGACAGGAGCTGAAGCAGAAGAAGATCCTGGTGCAGATGATGAGCCAGGACCAGCAGGAGGAAGATGTGGTTGCACAGGGGCGTGTCTACGCAGCTGCGCTTCCATCATCTTCAGGATAACTCCATTGATGTTTGTCAGGGGCTTGAAGGAGTTTCGGCTGAAAGATCAAAGTCAAGAGCTCGAAGAAGATGGGTAATAAGCATGCCGTAGGGCAAACTTCTACCCGCAGTACGGATCTGATCAGAGCCCATATGAGATGCAATAACTCTAGGAAAGTTGACCTTAATCCCTTTAAGCAGACAATAGATAATCAAGGGGACACAACCCCTAGCATGGCTATACTCGCCATGTTTGAGGACAATGTTGAAAAAGATAATCTTGGCAAGGACTTGAGATTGAAGTGTGTATCGACTCACTACCTCATTCCTAACTAAGCCGGGGTTGTCATCCCCGTGAATCAGGGTAGAGGCGGTGAGTGAGGACTCACCCTCAGGAAACTCAAAGTCATGCAAATCATGAGAATACACATCTGCTCCGCCAGTGGAGAGATGCAGAAACCTAGCAAACCGACCGATAGAGAGGTCGATTTCCCTACCTAGAATTCTAGATGTGATCCGGTTACCATCAAATTCATAGTTGGCATAGAAGTAAGGAACAAGGGAAGTGTATACTTGTTCCTTAATGGTCAAGAACTCAACTAGATTATTATTTTGCAGGATTTGAGGGATGCCTAGATGTTCAAAATCCTGAATGGTAACAAATCTCCCTGAATTGATATTTCTAGTGGAGAGGTGGGAGTATCTATCTTCAGCTAGATCATTTCTAAAGGGCCGTACGGGTCTAGGACCCTGAGATGAGGGTTGGGCAATACCCTTCCCCTTCTCAGTACGAGATCTCTTAGGCATGATGAATAAAAATTTGATTTTAGGTGAAATCAAGATTATGGCACGATCTAGAAGCTAAGCAACCTAAATTAGAGACAAAGGAAGTAAGATTTCTAAGCTAGAAGTGAAGATTCACAATAAAAATTTGATTTTTACCTTGATTGAGAATCCAAAACCCTAACTGAAAAATCCTGAAATTCTTCGAATCCGGTGGTTGGAAGTTGTTGAAATCGAAGATCTGAAGGAGGAATGAAGGATTTGAGATGGGTTTTAAAGGATTTGGATTTGGTTGAAGGAATGGAGAGAAATCAAATTTTGAGGGAAATGGGTGACTTGCGGTCGCTGAGTGAAATGAGAGAGAGAGAGAGAGAGAGAAAATGAAATTATATAGCAGATTTGGGCAAAAACACGACGATCGGTCGACCGGTCCGGTCGACCGAATCCAACAGAGAGCTCTGTAAATGATATCGGTCGACCGGGTCAGTCGACCGAAATATCCCGAGACCACAGCAGGCCAGCATCGGTCGACCGGAATTCTGGTCGGTCGACCGGTAGCACAGAAAAAAATAAAAATTTTCTCTCAGGCAGAGTCGGTCGACCGGAGATTTAGGGGTCGGTCGACCGGCTTTGCCTGAAAGTCTGCTAACAGCAAATAGCCCAAAAAAAAATTTTAAGTAATTTTGTAATCTAAAATAGGTATTATATATTAATCATATAGGAACACCAACAGTTTTTAAATCTTCATTAAGTCTTTACAAACATCAAAATACATGCAATCCAATTTTAATTTTATTTTCATATTTAAACAAAGATTTTAAAGATGTTGAAGCCGAATACCCAGTGACGGGTTCTGAACTTCATCCTCTTGATTCCTCTTGAATGAGTTGAGGTGCGCAATTGCCATCTTTAAGGTATTTGCTTAAATAGGAAATTTACAAATGTTTAATTTTTTTATTTATAAAAATAATGTGTATATGCATACGAGTATATAATCACAAATACTAAACTATACATGTGGACATGTGATGAACAAGGCATGAAACAAAGATATAAAAGTTAACACAAGGCACATATACATCATGATAGAAAGGTAGTTCTATACAAGTATATATCAATAGGATACAAAAGCAAACTATCAATTCTATACATATGTATACATGTCAAAAAAAAATCAAAATTGAACATGGCATATACAATCATGTTAGAGTTGCAAGTTTATACTAATCATGTATCAATAAAGCATAAAACTAAACTAGCAATCCTATAACAATTGTATATACAAAATTAAAAACTCTTAAATGGAGATGTTACCAATTTATGGGCAATCTCCAAAATTAGGTGCCTCCACGATAGCGATGCAATCTTGATGTGTTCTTTAAGCTTTGTTGCATCCACCACCCGGGCACCGTTTCCTCCTAAGTCTTGGAGGATGTAGATCCACCTATACCTGTTTCATTTGAAATCGGTGGCTCTTTTGGTACCCAAATCTTAGTGGGTCCTTTGGGGTTAGATCCGGGGCGAACCCAAACAAATTTATTTTTAACATTGTTCTTAGCATAGCAAACTTTTCTAAATGGCCTTTGCGGCCACAATGTGTGCAAATATAAATTCTACCACTATTGTACATGAATGCATGCTTATGAGTGTGTGCATGTTTCCGTGCATGTGTATGTGTATGTTGTGCATGTTTCCCTTGGGGGGCTCCTTAGGAAATTTAGATGCTATCTTTTTCAAATCAAATGCATAGCTTTTTAAATTTGAGTCCAAAACTTCAACACGTTTTTGGATCTCAACAAAATCATTTTTATCAATTGAACCATGGGGTTTTGCCTTTACTAGCTAGTTTATATTTTTCAAAATCATTTTTCAATTTATCAAATGAACTAGATAAGGCATTTTTCTCATTTACTACTAATTCAAATTTATTCTTTAAAACATCATTTTCCCTTTTTAACTTTTTATTATGAGATTGCGAAATCTCATATCTATGTTGCAATTCCTCAAAGAAACGTGCTAGTTCATCCATAGTGAGATCATCATCATCAAGAGAGTTTTCAATTGTTACCTTAGGAGCGTCGTCTCCTTGTGCCATGAAGCACATGTTGGCGGCGTCGTGCTCTTCTTCGGATTCCGACTCCGAATCATCCCATGTAGCGGCCAACGCTTTCTTCTTTCTTTGCCCATTCTTGGATGTGGTTGCTTGTAGAGCGGGGCAATCGGCAATTAGGTGACCGATCTTCTTGCAATGAAAGCAAGGACCGGGTTCATCTCTTTTCTTCTCGTACCTTCCTTGAGGCTTCCCTCTTCGGAAGTTACTTTGCCGTCCTTTCTTGTAGAACATCTTGCCCACCTTCCGGATGAGCATGGCGAAATCCTCATCGCAATCTTCCGATGAGTCATCCTCTTCGTGTATGGTAGGAGCGGCTTTGAAGGCAATGGTCTTCTTCCTTGGTGCCTCCCTTTCTTCTCTAACTTTCATCTCCATCTCATGTGTCTTGAGATTTCCGATGAAGCCGGAGAAGTCCATCTCCTCTTTGTCGTTTAGCTCCTTGAGGGTTGTCGCCTTGACTTCCCAAGCTTTGGGAAGAGCTCTAATCACCTTCCTTATCTTTTGATCATTATCAATCTTGTCGCCTAAGGAAGAAAGAGCATTAGTTATTTTTGTAAAACGGGTGAGCATGTCATCAATGCTCTCATTATCAAACATATAGAAATTCTCATATTGAGAACGTAGCAAGTCAACTTTGGCTCTCTTGACTTGAGACGTTCCCTCATGAGTCACAATGAGTATGTTCCAAACCTCAAATGCGGATTTACAATTTATTATGCGTGCAAGGTCATCTTCATTCAATGCTTGGGTCAATGCATATTGTGCCCTAGCATTAGCCTCATAGTCTTTGGAAGTATCCTCGGACCATGTGCTCTCATCACTAGTGGGTTCTATAAAATCTTTGGTAATGGCCCTAGCTACCCTAACTCCTAGGGATTTAAGGAAGAGATTCATTTTCACCTTCCAATGGGGAAGTTTAAACCATCAAACTTGGGTGGGGATTTAATGCTAGAAAAGTCATGGATGCCATGAATGCACAAGCAAATGTAAATGCAACACAAATGAATATAGCCAAATATGGATCTCCCTAAGGTTGTTAGACCTAAGTTGTAGGGTTAGGCTCTGATACCAATTGAAATCACCTAGAGGGGGGGTGAATAGGTGATGGCTATATGAATTATGGCAATTTTTGCGAAATTAAAACTTTCACACACAAATAGCACAAATAAAGACTTGTAATAAATACAACAATTAAGGTGCAAGAATTGAAAGGAGTAGAGTTAGAGAAAATTGATCAAACGCAAACGCAAGGATGTGTTTTCCGAGGTTCGAGCCACGCTCTACGTCCCCGCCTTCACACTTGAAGGATTTGCACTACTATCGTTGATCCCACCGGATCGCCAATACAAGGACACACTTGTCCCTTACACTTGTGATGCCGCAACACCACCCGAAGCTCACTAGCTCCCTTGAGGCCGATGCCTCTACAACTTCACTCCAAGAAGAAATGAGTGATCACACTTGATCACTTTACAAAAGCTCACTTGCACAATCCTAGAACCAAATATGTAGATGTAAAGCTTGGGATTGTGGTGTGCAAAATCTAGAGAGAAGCTAGAGGAATAGGCTACAAGTTGGGTGTTGGGAATTTAGGCTTTGGAAAATCTTTTATGAAAGAAAGCTTTGAAAATCTTTGTAAAACTCTTAAGAAATATTTTGCAAATGTTGTCTAATCATATGAGGTGACCCTCTATTTATAGGGGTCAAAAACAGCCTCAAAAACTCGTTGGAGACAAATCCCAAAAAGAAAAGCAGTCAGAAAAAAACTAGCTGTTGGACCTGTCAGAACTTTTGACAGAGTCCGGTCGACCGGGTCGGTCGACCGCCAACGGTCAAAAATATGACCGTTGGGGCTCATCGGTCGACCGGGTCGGTCGACCGAAAACTCCCGTAAACGTAAATGAACTTCGGTCGACCGGGTCGGTCGACTGATATAGACGTGCACAGTATTGTGCACATCGGTCGACCGGGCCGGTCGACCGGTCACTGTAAGTTCTGAAAAAACAGAACTTCCAGAACCAGAAAATCTTGGTTTTGGTTTTGGGTTTAGGGTAAGATTTTGGAACTTGTAAAAACATGAAGTATAAGCATGTGTCATACTTCAAACATGTTAAAAGTAGTTTGATAAAATTCTTTTGAACACAAACTTGTTTTTCAATGAAAATGTTTTTCCAAAACTATTGTTTTTCTAAAACGCGTATTTTCAAATATGTTCTCTTTTAAAAACTAAGTTAGAAATGGAATTGAAAAATCTTTTTGAAGCCTAACTGAAATGTGTGTGTGTGATGATCCCATAGCTCTACTTCTAATATCTAGTTTTGACAAAATGTCTAAAATAAAAATACAATTACAAATTTTGTTTTTCTTTGTCGTTTTGATCTTGTCTTGATCTTCACTTCATCATCTTGATCCCAAAGCATCCTAGTTGTGCGTAGCTTGGGAATCTTCATTTTAGCGGCGTCCAAACTTGTGAGTCTTTTAGCGGAGCCGTCAAAAACAACCTGTTAAATAACCTGAAATATTCTGAAATAAAACATGTTAAATACATAACTAAATATGTTTTGTTATCATCAAAATAACTGGGATAATGGCCTTTGGGCCAACAGAACTTTGATTTAAAAGAAGAAATGAAGGATTTGTGTTCAACTTTTGAATCGGTTTTGCAAGAGAAGGAAGAGATTACTAATGAACATGACTCACTAAGATCTCAACTAGACCTTGCCCTAAAAGAAATTGATGTTTTGAAAAGCAAAAATGATTGTGATGATGTTGTGAAAAACAATGAGACTTTATCTTCTAAATTGGATTTTGTTTTAAAAGATAACCTTGTTTTGAAAAATGAAATTGATTTCATTATAAAAGAATTGGATTTAGTTTTAAATAAAAATAAATCCTTGCAAAATGATATAGATTCTCATGTTTGCCATGCTAGTGTAGCTTCTACTTCTAGCACACCTATTGCATGCTCCACTTTATCCTCAAGTATTGAAAATGACATAAATGTGTTGAAGAAAAGTGTTGAATGTTTGGGCTCCACTTTGAGCCAATGTACTTTGAATCATACACGCTTAGAAACCTTGATTCGCAAGAACAAGTTCCATCTTTATATGTACACCCATCACGGCATATACATGCTCATCACGGACACAACCATAACATGTATGCTAATGTGTACACTTGTACACATTGTGGTCGAAAAGGCCACCTTGCTAGATTTTGCTATGATCGTTTACATATTGAAAATTTAGCAAATAATCTTGTTTGGGTTAGGAAAGATACTAACCCCCGTGGACCCAAAGAAAATGGGTACCAAAGACCACCCCTTTGATTTTTGATGTAGGTGTGGGCTCTCGCATAACGTGAGAGTGTTGGTGCCTTGAGGTGGATGCGTTCCAAGCTTAAAGAGAACCATTTTTGGATGCATCACTTTCAAGGAAGGTTTGGTGGAGAGGACCACTATTGGTTTGGAGAACTTGAGAGGTGCCTTCATCGGTTTTGGTATCTATCTCTAACTCCCGTTTATATTTACATACTTTTCATGTTCATCTATTTATAGCATGTCATGTTTTATTATTCATTATGCTTATGTCATATTGATTAGATAAGTGTTATACATGTTTAGTTACTTGAGACACCCATGTTTTATATGAATCTATATTTAGTGTTCTCACCTTGTTTAAACTAATATGTATACACTAGATCTAATGTACATGCATATACATAATGATCATATGAATGTTTATGATGATTTGTTTTGATGACTCATGTTTTGTTTAGTATGTTGAATGCCATGTTTATTAGACCTTTGACATACATGTATAGCTTTTGAGATCACCCATGTTTAGATGGACCCATTTTGTTGTGTTCTCACCATTCGTTTAGCTATTATGTATATCATGATTCTAATAGCATGTGGATTTTCTTCATGATCATTTTTATGTCTATCATGTTGATTTATGTGTCGTTTTATGCTTCATGATTTGAATATATGTTTAGATGTTAGTTTTCATGAAAATTAGGATTTATACTTGTACATAGAATGGGCCACAAGTAACTCCTTTTATGTTTGTGCTTGAATGCCTAATTGTACCCATTAGATGTGCTACTATAGTCTAGTTTTGATGATTCATGCATTCTAACTTGTATTCCTCATTTTGAATATGTTTCTATGATCATGTGTTTTAACTTCATGTATATGTCTATTTTGTCCAAACTATTGATTATACATGTACATCCTTGAGCCACGTGCCTTCATGCATATACTTTTGTGGACTCATTATGTTTAGAATATGTATGTGTACTTGAGTTTGTACATGACATACATATGCCTTGAAGTTTAAATCGTTTTGATGATTTTCATGTTTTTAGGTAATTTCAATTGGTAATGAAAATCTAGTTTTTCATGTTTTTATGTTTTTAAGGAATTTCATATGAGCTAAATTGAATATTTTCATGATTGTGTGTTTCACATTACACTTGCTTACTCACTTTCTTAGTTTACTCATGATTTGTTTTCATGAGACTATGATATGGGCTTCATGGACTTTGAGTGTTTAGTAATCATGTGATTTACATGTGTTTCATGAAAAACAATTTTGTTTTATTCCTTACTTGAAGGATTTCGTACTAGTTTAAAAGTTTTTCCCACAACTAGTTCGTATTCTTCACTTTGGTAGAGATTTTCAAACCTATTTTTGAAAACCCCTACCTTAAAGGGTGTTGGATGGGAGACCATGCTCATGTATGCTTTATAGTGAAAATCTTTTTAAACTTGAATATGATTGGGAGGACAGGAATATGAGATATACACTTGATCTTATTGTTGTTTCAATTGGTATCATTGAATTCTTTCAATTGGTATCAATTTTGAACTTTCTTGTATACTCATATATGTTTGTATATATGTATGCTTTCATTTCAAATAGTATCAATTTCGATTGGTATCTATCTTTCATACATATATATTTGTTTATGCTAGAGCTTGAGTTTCAACTTTGTTTCAATTGATTTAGCTTTCAATGGTATCTTAATTCGAGCCTACGCATTGTTTTTGTTGGTATTTCATAAAGGGGGAGAAAATCTTGTATTTCATCTTTCAATTGGTAATTGTATTCCACTCCCTTACTTTATGATAGAAAATAATAATTGGTATCTTATGCTTTAAAGAATAATAATTTCAATTGGTATTAAGATTTATGTTTAGAAATTCAAAATTGTAATGTTTAATTTCAATTGATATCAAGATTGTTTATTTACAATTGATATGACATTTGTTTACTTATCAATGGGTATCAAGATTTGTATTTTTCAATTGGTATAGTTTTCACTTTTAAATTGGTATCAATATGCACTTCATTGACACATTTTTAATTGGTATCATATTTGATTTAACCCCTTTGTTGATGATTGACAAAAAGGGGGAGAAGAATTTGAGTTTATATATGCATATTTTGCATGTTTTATGTTTTTATTAAGTTCATTGGTATCAAAAGCATTATTTATAGAACATGTTTATTTTTGGTATCAAGAGCTTGTAAAAGAGATCATTAGTTTTGTTTTGCATATATTAAGTTTAATTTAATTGGTATCTAGAGCATGTTTATTTGTTTAGTTTAATTGGTGTCTAGAGCATGTTTATTTGTTTTTGAAAATTTCATTGGTATCTAGAACCTTTTATTGTTTTATGCATATCTATGCATGTTTCGTGTTTCATATTCATTGCATATTCATGTTTATTTGTTTATGCATGAGTTAAGGGGGAGCTTCTTTGAAGCTTAGCTTTAATCCATGCATATATAACTCCATGAGTTTTGTCATCATCAAAAAGGGGGAGATTGTTGGCCCAAAGGCCTTCCACTCTAGTTTTGATGATGATTAACTCATGTAGTTATGCGTACTAATAATCTTGTGATTTTAGTTTCAGATCATTAATCAAGATATTAGTTGGTGATTAGCTTCAACAAGATGATTTGGAAACTTTCACATGTTGATTCAAGAGCCCGAGCGTCAAAGATCATGTATAGCACTTGCTCGGTGGATTAAAGAGTTTTGGATCGAGTCGGCTTGGAGATTGCGCTCTACAAGAAGACATCGGTACCTAGTTTAGTTTTGTGTTTAGATCCAAATTGTAAAGATTAGAATAGTATGATATGCTCAAGTTAACAACACACACGTTTCATGTTTTGAATATTGGTTTTCGGTTTTTCCGTTTTTGGTTTAACCGATCTTGGTTTGCATGAATAGATATTATATCAAAACAAGTTTACATGGTTTAATGTATATTAGATTTGTTCTATATACATGCATGCTTCAACTACTTAGACAAACTTACTTTGATATGCCTATTCATGTGTTTTAGGTTTTGTGTTTTAACAAACTTATTTTTGGAATTAAAGACAAAAATTATGATATATATTTGTTTCTTGTATATTGGACCTATGTCCATATGCAACATGCTTAATAGTGTTTAAATATCATGTTTTTGTATTTCAATGAGTTTTAGGAAAAATCAGATTTCCTATTGAAAAATATATGTTTGGTAAAATACAGTTTTTGGTTTTTGATAAAAATGATGAGACACAAAAATAGTTCAAATTGCATGATATTTGAGTTGAAAATTTTATCACATGTTTATATATCAATGCAAAATGTTAAAACTATTTTTGAGGATTTTTACAAGATTTACAAGAATTTTTAGAATATTTTAACTATTTTTCTTACCCAGTTTCTGACCCAGGACTGGCTGACAGGCCAGGTCGGTCGACCGCAAGGTCGACCGAACCAAGGGCTGGTCGACCGAGCGTTCGACCGACGTGCACAGAGCTGTGCACGTCTGGCAGCACAGTGGGCCGGTCGACCCGACCGGTTCCACCGGACCAGAGAGCTTTGCTCTCTGTATCTGGGGGTCGACCGGAGCGGTCGACCGGAGCAGAGAAGTCTGCTCTCTGTATCTGGGCGGTCGACCGGCCGTCGACCGGTAGCTGCCAGCGGTCAAATGTGACCGTTGGCCGGTCGACCGACCGGTCGACCGGTAGGCCTTTCTGGCATTTTCAGCTGCCAACGGCTATATTTTTCTGGGGACTATAAATACCCCATTAGTCGCCAGTTTTCTCTAAGTTTTGAAGAGCTAATTTTCCTGACTCTCTAGTGTTTTCACAGCAATCAAAAGAAGTTTTTGGGATTTAAATTGAACAATCTATTGGTGTTTTGCTAGGGTTTGGAAAATCAAGAAAGAGTTTTTGGGAAAGATTTTGATTCAACTTCTTCATCTTGGTTTCTAGTTTTTCCCAAAGATTCTTTGAGTTTTTGATTCCATTCCTTTGGTTTTCTCCACACTTGAGCTACATCTACTATCTCATTCTATAGGATCCTTGTGTGGGAAAGAGATTGTTTGTGGTTGTTGTTTAGACCACCAAATTGTAAACCCTTCATTTGCTTGGCTTTGTGCCTTTCCTCATTGTGTTGAGGAGGTTGTGCAAGTGGGTTGTATCCCTCAAGTTGTGAGGTGATCCTTGTGTTGCTTTGTGGTAATCCCTCAAGTTGTGAGGTGATGTTTGTTGGCTTGGTGTTGTGCCTCAAGGAGGAGGTTGTGTTTGTAAGGAGAGGAGTTGGGTACTCCTTGTAATTGTGATTGCCCCAAATCCTCGGTGGAGGTCCCTTTGTGGGAGTCCTTTGTGGACAAGCTAGTGGAGTTGAAATCCTTCTGTGTGAAGGCGGGGATGTAGAGCTGGGTGCTCGAACCTCGAAACATATCTTGTTGTTTGCGCTTGTTCCATAGACTCTTACTCTATCTCTCTCTCTTTACTTTGTGTCTTGCATTATTTCACTTTGATCATTCATACTTATATGCTTGGCTTGGTTGTGTGTGCATCACTAATTTAGTGTAATTGCAATTAGTTTTAAATTCCGCATTTAGTTCACTAGATTAGCATTATCACCTATTCACCCCCTTTAGGTGATTTCAGTATGTTCTTGAATTTTTTCTTCAGAAGCTCTATCTCTTTGGAGTTCTTAAATCTGTTGAGTTATATTTAAAGAAAAACTGGGGATATCTTTCCCAGAAATATTTACAACAAATCAGAGCCATGATTTATCCTCTTCTAATTTTTTTTCTTCTTCTCTTCAGCCTGCTTCTCCATCTGCTCCATAATTATTTTCTGCTTCTTCTCCTCTTCTCCCTTCTTCCTTCTCCTCTCCTCTTCTTTCATCCTCACCTTCAACTCTTCCTCCTCTTTCTTCTTTTTCTCCTGCCTCTTCTTCTCTCTCTAACTTTCTCCTCTTTTCCTTTCCTGCTCCTCCTCTTCTTTCCTCCTCTTCTCCTTCCTTTTCTCCACTATACTCCTCCTCTTCTGCTCCTCCTCCTCTTCCCTTCTCCTCTCCTCTTCTTCCCTTCTCTTCTCATTCTCCTCCTCTCCTGCCCTCCTCTTCCCCCTTCTCTCCTCCTTCTCCTGCTCCTCCTTCCCTCCTCCTCTTCTCCTTATCCTCTTCTTCCCTCATTCTCCTCTCATTTCTCCTTCTCCTCCTTTTCTCTCCTCCTCTCCTCCTCTTCCTTCTCTTCTTCCATCCTTCTCCTCTCAATCTCCTCCTCTTCCTCCTCTTCTCCTTCTTCTTCTCCTCCGCAGCAGCGGCTGCTTTCAGCAGCTCTTCTTCTCTTCTTTCACTTTTAATTCCCTCTGCTGCTTTTTAATTTTTTCTTCTCTCTTATTTCTCTTCTTTTTTCTTTAATTCAGCCTTGAGTCTGTTCTCAGTCTCCATTTTTTTCAATTTTCATTTCAAGCTGAGAAACATATTCTCTCAAGTACTGATTTGATTCCTCAACTCTTCTATTTCTTCAGTTTGTTCATCCTGTAGTGATGGAAACAACCTGTAAAAGTTGGTTGTTGCTCACTCGTCTCTTCTTGCTCAATATTTCTGCAGCTTCTGGCTCCTTTTCCGACGGGATGTTAGCTTGATTATTTGTATTTCCTTCTTCTTCTTCTTCTTCATCTTCATCATCTTCTTCTTCCTCCTTCTCTTCCCCTTCAACAGGAAGGCCAATCATAATTTTTTCATCATTAGAGATGTTGGCCATTCGACACAAAATCTGGAAAAAAAAATTTTAAGTTAAAACAAAACAATCAAATAATTATACTGCGACTAAGGTCGCAGTTTAGTTATTAACTATTAAGATAGAATGCGACCATGGTCGCAGTTTTTTTGTCCGATACATAAATTTAACTGCGAAGACTTGCAGCTTAATACTGCGACCATGGTCGCATTTAATGTATACGGTATTATCAGGAGAATGCGACCATGGTCGCACTTTGTATGTCCGGCACGTAAAATGAATTCCAAAACATACAGTTCAATACTGCGACCATGGTCGCATTCATTCTGAGATTATGGTCGCATTTTAATTGTAATGCACATAAAAAAAAACTTGAACCAAGGCCCATTTAAATGTATAAAATTTGAATCAACACTATATGGTATTTAATATTTTAAAACTTACGATATTTGCGTCAAGCTCATCTAGATCAACTTCAAGCAGAGATCTGCTAATGTTCTAGAGGTCCCATCTTACAAAACGTGGGGTTTTGTCCTCCAAATCAGACCTCAGCTCAAAAATAGGAGCCCTCTCACATAGCCAATACTGTAAAATGCTAAATTAAATTAGTTTACACAAATATTCACAAGATTATGGGAAATTTCATACAATGTTGGCCAAATTTGATATTCATACTTACAATAATTTGCACGGAGCATCCTTGCAGCTCGTACGTGGTGTGCCTGAAGATGTCCATTGACTCAATCAGGAATTGTCAAACAGTTTTAGCCCAGCATATTGTCCTCATCAGCTGCATATTGGCAATCTGTTCCACAATATACCACGGCACCGTGCATTTGCTGCCAGAGAAGAATAGAGTGGCCGACATGTACATGATGATTATTGTAGTAAAGTCTTGAGCTGCAAGTCTTTGTCTGTCTCTTATAATTTCATGTAAAGTCACTTGCTGCTCAAGCTGTTCATCCTTTGTCACATCTAATTCACCCCTCCTCCTTTTCTTGACCAGAAGATCATCCAAAGCCTCTTCAATAGATACTTTGTGATCTTCTTTATATTGGGGAAATAATGTTTTATAACCCCTCTGTCTTTCATTGTACAGGTCTTATTCATAATAAAATCCGCCCCTATGACAGGTAGACCAAAAGTGAGGGCAACATCCTCCACTGTTAACTCAATTTATTTGCCCCCAATTCTAAAGGTCCTTGTATCCCTATTATACCGGTCTAAAATACTCAGTACAACAATGTTTGATTTTAGACCCTTTTCAACCCCAAATCCCTCATTGTAGAATGCCATGAAGACTGGGCCAAATGGGGTATCTTGATCGCCTTTAAGAAATCGGCCTGAATGTACTTTTTGAATTTCTTTATGAACTCGCACATAGGTTTTAGGCTCGATCTCAGAGGACGAACCTTCATCTGTAGTTTACCTATAGATGTAGAAAAATTAAAAACTTTAGACCAACGATTACTTAAAAACTATAAGGGAATAAAAAACATATTATTTTAGAACACTGCGACCTAGGTCGCAGTCATCCACATTGCAAATGTAAACAACTGCGACCGGGTCGATATTGCGACCAAGGTCGCAGTCATTTACAGCGCAAATGTAAACAACAGCGACCCGGGTCGATACTGCGACCAAGGTCGCATAAGACTACAGTGTAAATATAAACAACTACGACCCGGGAATTAAAAAAACAGATGACGTTTAATACACTGCGACCATGGTCGCACGACATTAGATCGCATATTGAAACAACTGCGACCCATGTCGTCAGTATGTAATAAAAAAATAAAGGACGTATCATATACTGCGACCCACGTCGCATTCGTCTACAACGAAAAGTCCAAAATTTTTTTTTTTTTTAAACTCTACGATCTAAGTCGCAACTATAATTTTAACAACTGCGACCGAGGAGCGACAAATAGTGAATGAAAAAAAATTTAATTTAAAAAATATATTAACAAGATCGCATACATATACATCGCTTTTTAAAAAATACTGCGACCATGGTAAAAATAGAAATAAATGAAAAAACTTGAAAAAAATGGACCTTTATCGTTGTGTTAGAAAATTTATAAATTTACAAAAATTTTTCGTCATCTAAAGTTTCAAAATCTCTTTCTTAATTGCGACCATGGTCGCAATATTTAAAAAAAAATTGACACAAATCTGGAAAAAAATTTAAAACTATGAAAATCCACAAACCCTAAAAAAATTTTGAAAATATCATTTTGTAGTACCTTTTTCGGCGGATGATTTCTTTGGCGCCATGTGTTGCAAATATATTTTTTAAAAAACGGAACAAATTTGTGAAACAATAGAACTAATTGGATCAGAATTATCAGGTGAAATTTTAGAGCCGTAATTTTTTTTGGAAAGGAAATGTTTTTACATAAGGTAAAAAGTTGTGAGTGAGGGTATTTTTGGAAAATACATTGTTGAGGTGACTGACATTAAATTAGGCGGGATTTTTCTGAATTTTATTCGCCAAATTTTTTGACAGGTTTGCGGCTCCGATGTTGCCATGTCCCGCCGGCTGAGAAACTCTCTCAGCTGGCGGCTGAGGTACAGTAACCCCATATATATATATATATATATATATATATATATATATATAATATATATATATTATATATATATATATATATATATATATATATATATATATATATATATATATATATATATATGGGGTTACTGTACCTCAGCCGCCAGCTGAGAGAGTTTCTCAGCCGGCATGACATGGCTTCATATTAGCCGCAGAGAAGTCAAAAATTTAGGCGGTAAAAGGGGACCCTCAATCACTTTTCGTTACCCAATGACTGAAATACCCTCAGTTTCACTTTTAACCTGCTACAACTGTTCCTCCACTAAAAAATTACAGATCGAAAAATTTTAAGCTTTTTCAAACAAAAAAAATTACAGATCTTGATAACTTAATTTTAGAAAAATAATTTATTTAAAAGAATGCAACCCTTGGTCATAGTATTTTTTTATTAAGTATCTAAATAGGATACTGCGATCATGGTCGCAGTATCTTATGTAACAGCAGTTTGCGACCTTGGTCATAGTATTTTTTTATTAAGTAATCTAAATAGGATACTGCGATCATGGTCGCAGTCTTATGTAACAGCAGGTCGCAGTCTTATGTAACAGCAGTCTGCAACCTTGGTCATAGTATTTTTTTATTAAGTAATCTAAATAGGATACTACGACCATGGTCGCAATCTTATATAACAGCAGTCTGCGACCTTGGTCATAGTATTTTTTATTAAGTAATCTAAATAGGATACTGCGACCATGGTCGCATTCTTATGAAACAAGAGTCTTATATAATAAGAGTCGCAGTTAATGGAAGTGACAATAATCTCGTAAGTTAATTAATTAAGATGATTAGAAGATTGCGACTTCGGTCGCACTCTTATGTAACAGCAGTCTCTTTGAGAATGTTTTGTTTGATAATAATGCGACCTTGGTTATAGTATTTTTTATTAAGTAATCTAAATAGGATACTGCGACCATGGTCGCATTATATGAAACAAGAGATATAGTCATTTGAAGCAGTGAAAATTGTCTCGAAAGTTAAGTAATTAAGATGATTAGAAGACTGCGACTGAAGACTGCGATATTGTCGCAGTCTTATATAATAGCAG
Source organism: Agave tequilana (assembly GCA_038442645.1). NCBI lineage: Eukaryota > Viridiplantae > Streptophyta > Magnoliopsida > Asparagales > Asparagaceae > Agave > Agave tequilana. The sequence goes on from JAVJIF010013695.1 coordinate 70,024, forward strand.
TCTTTTGAACTTATTTTTCATTTTTGCGACCAAGGTCGCAGTCTTTTTATTAATAAATTTTAATTGCACTGCGACTTTGGTCGATGTCTTGTAAAACAAATCGTTTGAAGATGAAATTTCATACTGTGACTATGGTCACAAAATTTAATTTTATCTGACAATTTATTATTATGATAAATAAAAATCTTCTACATTAAGAAATTGCAGGGGAAATTGATAAAATAAAAACCTCTTGATCAGCATGCAAAGATCTCAACCCTTCAATACTTTCAATATTCTGAGAGAAAGTTGAACCAGATGATATATGGTCCATATTTAGATCGGGAGATAGAGATCGCTTACGACTGCTACCAGAATTGGCAGGGAAGTGGACTGCTCCGACGTCGACATTAAATAAAAAGGAGAAAAATCTGATCCGAAAATCGCTATTTTCAGAAACAACTTTATGGCAGGAAAATGAAACCCTAAATCTGACAAAGAGCGGTAAAAGAAATAGAGAAAAAATAATAATAAACAATTACGGGACAAGTACCTTTACCGAGGGGTATTTAGTAATTTAACTTATTCCAATAAGCGGGCCGCATCTTAGTGGTGTGGCTAATATTGTGCCACGTCAACGCAGGCTGAGAGAGACTCTCAGCCGGCGACTGATATACATTTCTCTCTCTCTCTCTATATATATATATATATATATATATATATATATATATATATATATATATATATATATATATATATATATATATATATATATATGAGAGAAATGTAAATCAGCTGACACAGGAGGCAACTCCCTCCTATGTCGCACTCAAAAATCAATTTCCCGAGTAAATTTTCAAGATCCGATCGCACATTATCATCTTCATATTCTAAGATATACACATATAAAAAATCAAGTGATTTGAAGTATGTTTACTCCATTTTCTTTGGGTTCAAACATTAACGATTTTTTAACAATAGAATAAAATGGAACGATTAGATCAATGAGTAAACGTATTTCAAATCACTTGATTTTTTATGTGTATATTTTAGAATATGAATATGATAATGTGCGGTCGGATCTTGAAAATTCACTTGGAAAATATGATTTTTGAGTGCGACATAGGAGGGAGTTGTCTCCTGTGTCAGCTGATTTACATTTCTCTCTCTCTCTCTCTCTCTCTATATATATATATATATAATATATATATATATATATAGGAAAATTTTTAAATGAGAAACTTTCTCATAATAAGCTTCGTGAGAAAACCACATAAGAGAGATTTTATGGATGATCCGAACCGTTCATCTTAATCTACATACTCTAATTAGATTACCAATAAAAAATCACACGATTCTAACTTTTTTTACCGATGCATCAAGTGACATCTTTATTCTATGGTGATATAACATATGTTTTGTAACCACTTGTTGTATGGGTAAAAATTCTCGAACTCACGTGATTTTAATTGATAGTCTAAATAAAGTATATAAGTCAAGATGAACGGTTCCGATCATCCATATAAAAGCTCCTATATAGTTTTCTCACCGTCTTCGTGTGAGAAAGTTTCTCACACGAAGACTACTCTATATATATATATATATATATATATATATATATATATATATATATATATATATATATATATATATATATATATATATATATGGGGTTACTGTACCTCAGCCTGCAGGCTGAGATAGTTTCTCAGCCGGCGGGACGTGGCTAAATATAAGCCACACATCGGCCGCCGCAGTGTGTTGGCGCCAAAAAAATCAAAAAAATCCCGCCTAAACAATCGTGAAACAAATTGACCAAAATACCCTTTTTAATTCTAAACTGGAATAAAGTCATGAACAAACAAAATTTCAGTTGAATATATCTACAGTTATAAAATTCATAATTTTAATACATCCAAAAATATAATTAAAAAAAATTGGATCAATATAATGTAAAATAAGCAGAAGCATTGAAAATTAAAAAACATGCCATGGTCGCAGACTTAATACAATATAACAACTGCGACACAGTCGCAGTCACTAATCGCACTCATAGTATAACAAAACGTTTTTATGCGACCTAATACAATATAGAGACGATCCATTCTGGGAGTTCATCGGTGAAACAAAAAAACCTCAAAAACAGCAAGATGATGAGGAAATAAGTGATGAAGAGGAAGAGCAGAAGAATGAAGACGATGAATCTGCTTATGATGGGGATAATGACGAGGATTAGGATTTCCTGATCTTCTGATATTCAGTTATATTTTGTCTTCTTTTAAAAGCTTTTAATTCTATTTTTTGTAAGGTCTCTTTCTCACTATATTAACTTATAAACTCTTTTAATTACATATCCAAACTGCGACTGCTGCTCTTAAATACTGCGACCATAGTCGCAATCCTACTACTGATGCAATTTATGGTCGTAGTTAATCATTTATCAGTTCCCAATGCGACTAATAATGTACTGTTTTGGAGTTCAAAGTAATTTAAACTTATAGTGTATTAACTTTTAAACTGTTTTGGATAACTGAACAGTCACCTAGGAAGTATACACAATTTTGGGAAAAGGTAGAAAATAAGTTTGGGAGATATTCACGTGGTTTGAGAGCTTAAACCTTTGGAATTCCGGGATTAAAAATATATAAAGGGTCATCAGCAAAAGGATTACAAACATACTAAATTATTTTTGCTCAAACACGTTACTCTCACTGTTCGGTCAATAGACTCAAAAAAATGTCTTCTCCACCGTCTTCACCGGAAAGAAGCCAATCATCTAATGATGATTGGATGTATAGTTCTGAACCGATGCCTCGCTACGGGTCAGAATCTGAGCTTGATACAGACGACCCGTTCTGGGACTTCATTGGTGAACCAAAACACAAACATGAAGAGGAAGAAAGCGAAGATGAGACTGTCGCTGAAGAGGAAGAGACGGAAAGCGATACAGAAGACGAAAGCATGACTCTGACGACGAATCTGATTACGATGGTGATGACGAGGATTAGAAGTTTAAAAATTGTATTTTATTTTTTTTAAATATATATAATCAGTTTTCTAAGGTTAATTGTGTGAATTACATTTTTTACTACTATGTCTTGGTTGAAATGCTGTACAATTGTTATAGACCTTCATTTTAAATATTTTACGCTAAACGAATATACTGCGACCATGGACGTAGTTAATAATTATATTACTTCACCCGTATAAATTTTTAAAATGATAGGTTGCGACTTTGGTCGCAGTTGCAGGACGCAGATTTAATAAATAAACTGCGACCTTGGTCGCATTTGCTGGTCTTTAGTCTTAATCAACAACAACACTGCTACCTTGGTCGCAGTTGCTAACCGTAGTCTTAATAAAATACAAAGCGACCTTGGTCGCAGTTGCTGGTTTTTGGACTTAATAAAATACACTGAGACCTTGGTCGCAATCGCTGGTCTTTATTTTTAATCAACAACAACACTGCGACCTTGGTCGCAGTTGCTGGCCGCAGTCTTAAAAAAATAATCTGCGACCTTGGTCGCAGCTGCTGGTTTTTAGTCTTAATCAAAAAAAACACTGCGACGAGGTGACACGTCACCGCAGAAGTTGCTTAGTCGCAGTCTTTGGTCGAAGTGTCGATCCTGGTCGCAGTTGTTTCTATTTGCAATGTAGTCTTATGCGACCTTGGTCGCAGCGTCGTCTATGGTCCAGTTGTTTTGTTTGCAATGCATGACTGCGACCAACGTCGTAGTTTATTAAAAAACAAATATGATTTTTATTTATGTCCAGGCATTTATCTCCAGGCATGTGAAAATGATACAAAACGCTTTCTTATACAATAAGATTGAGTGTTACAATACAGCAGTATAAAGAAGACTAAACATCAAAAGACGCTCTCTTATACAATAAGATTAAGTGTTACAATACAGCAGTACAAAGAAGACTAAACATCAAAAGAGCCCTTGTTGACTAAGAGCAGTGGTGTTATTGAGGTCTGGTGGCAGCAGAATCTCCGATTCCACTTGACTCTCCAAAGTGGCGGGATACGATCCTTCGTTTATGAACATCTCTTCCACCAGAAGGTTATCCAGTGAGCATGGAATTTCCTCGATGTCACTTCTGGGTAAGAGAGGAGGTTTTGAGACCTCACAGGGTATGCTACCCACCACTATATCCACCACATCCCCTGCCGCCATACCCACTCTGACCATCCCGTACCAGCAAGCTTGACTGGTGCATCAAGTCCGAGGAGATCTTGGTGAGGGTTAAGTCCTCGTCAGGGATCATGACTTCTTCCCTTGTGAACGACGAGGACCATGACTTCTTCCCTTGTGGACGATGAGGTCTATGACTTCTTCCCTTGTGGACGAACATCGATCAAGTTCGTCCATAGGGTCATCTTCATCCATGGAGGCAGGCCCCTGTTAGAGACTCTGAAGAAGGCGGAAATTCTCAGAGCAATTGCTCTCGAAATAAAACAGTCTAATTATGGGCTGTTAAAGGGAGAGGGTGAGCCCTATTTATAGGCAGCCCATAATAACCATAATTAATGGTTCATTAATCAGAACCGTCGGCTTTAATGGTCTCCAACCGCCAGCGCCGGTTTGGCATTAAAAGACATTAACGCCTAAACCCAATGAAGAGCCGACGCGTAGACAACGTAGACTTGACGTTTAAAGATCTCATAAAATCTTTATGACAGGCCGCGTCTCTCGGAGTGACTCCAAGTCGCGTCCCCTCAGCAAACTTTTCTTTATCATTTAGATTCAAAAAATGACTTAATTCAAAACAACACTTAATAAAACAACACTGCGACCTTGGTCGCTATGCATGTTAGTATAAAGGAAACACTTACTTAACGTACTGCGACCTAAGTCGCAGTCCATGTAATGCAACCCTAGATTGCAGTTGCTGGCCATCTTTATCAATAACAACACTGCGACCTTGGTCGCAATTAACCATGTACACTGCGACCAAAGTCTCTGACTAAGGTCGCAGTTTAAATGTACACAGCGACCAAAGTCTCTGACTAAGGTCGCAGTTTAAATTAAACTATAAAGTAGAATTTTATCGCAGGCTGAAAAAATTGATCTGAAAAGATTTTATATTTTCAGAAAAATTTTATCGCAGGCTGAAAAGTAGAAACTAGATCTTTCATAAAAGAGGTAAGGAAATAGGGTGAAAAGTAATTTATATACAATAACCTAAATCCTATAAAGAGCGGCAAAAAAAGGGGGAAAAATAATAATAAACAATAAGGAAAGTTATCGAAAAGGGGATATTTGGTAATTTAACTTCTTCCTAAAAGCGGGCCGCAAGTCAGTGAGGTAACAAATTGAGCCACGTCACCGCATGCTGACAAAGTACTCTCAGCCCGCAGGCTGATATACATTTCTCTCTCTCTCCCTCCCTCTCTCTCTCTCTCTATATATATATATATATATATATATATATATATATATTATATTATATATATATATATATATATATATAGCGAGTTGATCCTCTAAGAACGGTTCTCACGGATTCTTATGAGAACTCTCAAGTGGGTCGTCGGATCTGATAGAGATCTAGTTTTATTTGATTTGATCTATCAGATCCGACGACCCACGTGAAAGTTCTCACGGATATATAGATACATATGTGTATATATACATATGTATACGTGTGTATATATATATATATATATAATATAATATTATATATATATATATACACACCACACAACACACACACACACACACACACACACCACACACACACACACACACACATGTACATGTATATGTATATTTCATTTCCTTGATCATCCATGCATGATACATGGGTGAGATGTTACAGAAAAGATGCTCGTCATCATGCTTCAATAAACTAAAAACATTGATACAACATCTGACTGAAATGCTATTTGCCGATGATGAATCGAAAGCGCAACAATCCGTACCATACAGCTTGCTGTGCTATATGCTATGCTATGTTTTGCTATATGCGACACTTGAAAACAAATAAACACAGATATGCATATATGTTGAATTTCAAATCCTAAGCATAAAGATGCTAAGTTCAGGCCCTCCACTATTGAACTTTCCGCCATGTCCGCTGCTACTGCAATCTGGATTAATCATGTAAAGAGCTTCAGAATCTCTACTTCCGATCACCCTATCAAACTTTGCTCTCATGTACATAATCTCGTGATGATGATGAGGAGCATGAGCACCACCACAATCATCACTATTTTCAGCATTAGCAGGGGCCGGCAGGGGCAGCAACGACGTAGCTGCTGGCATAACCCCAGCCCCTGCCGACACAGTCTGGACGGTGCTCAGTACATGAAAGTCAGATGGCGTGCAGTCGCGGGAAGTGGCATAACCAAGCTTATGGCCGTTGCAGTACATAGTCCAGACTGGCTCGTCCCATAAAGCTTTCTTGTTCTTGGTCACTGTGCCGGCAGCAATAGTCGTCCTCTGGCATTCAAGCAGAATTCTGACCATCCCAGAAGCCATCTCTTTAGCTAGATGACTAGTGGGCGTTGCCAGTTCTAATAGGAGAAGGGGCTTCGATCGCGGTGTCTCTTGTACTGCAAAGCTCACCCGGCCCTTCTTCTGACCAAAGAAGGTCCCTGTCAGCAGTCTCTTTCGCCGGCTGGTGGTGCGCTGGGTGATCACGGGCGATTTGTTTGGTGGTGCAACAGCCAGCCAGTGGCAAGTAGGAGTAAGTAAAGATTGGAGGGCAGGGATGAAAGAACGAAACATTGAGGCAATGGGGAAGAGAGAATTGAACAACTTGAAGGGTGATGAGGCTGCTGCGGCTGCACGAGATCCCCAATTACGACCGATGAGGGGGAGAGAATATGCACCATCGTCCGAGGAGGAAGAAAAGATGATGATGTCAAGTAGGAGGAGGAAGAGGAATAGCAGGAGGACAAGTCCGTGAAGGGTTGCATCTGCATCTGATGTGCAGAATGGCTTGTTAGCATCAGTTTTTTTAAGGAAATAGAAGAAATAATGCTGCTGCTGCTGTGCCTTGGAATATTGCCATGACGGTGTTGGTGGGATGGTACTAGAGTTGGAGACATATTGAGTGATTCACTCAAAGTGGATCTGAGAATGGACAATATATATATGTGTGTGTGTGTGTGTAGTGGTGGAGTTGAGTGAGAAATGGGAATTGGGAGAGAGTGGTTTTGTTGTTGATAAAGGAAAAGGAAAGGAAATGGTAGCAAAGTGAAATGATTGTGTTTGTGTATGCACAAACTAAAGAATGGTAGGGAGGAGAGTTAATGGGTCTCTAATTATGACCACAGTTGATTATATATGATCAGATCAGAATACACATACAAGGTGTCCATTCGGGCCTTAACTTGCCGTGCTTCTATTTATACTTTTTTCCCTTCTCGCTCTCTCTCTCTCTCCTGCCCTCTCTCTCTCTCTCTCTTTCTCTCACAAGAGAGAGAGAGAGAGAGAGGGGCAGGAGATCAGTGCTACATATATTTTTCTGAGGAGACCGGAACCGACCTTTACCAACTTGATTTGACCCTTACCCCATTTATCCTGCAAACGGGGCGGAGGGATTTAATTGTGTTCCTAATTTTAAACTGATCCATTCAATTTGCAGCCATTAGATTACATTAGATTAGATCAAATGAATGGTTTAGAAAATGTCAAACAGATAGAATAGTTTTAATATTCGACACGCATTTCATTCATTTTATAATATGGTGATCACTCATCCAGAATACTCTATCATGCGATGCAATGTTTGTAAGAGTTTAAAGGCCAAGCCGGGAGGCACGAATCCTACAAAAATTAACCTCATGGTTCTACAGTCCAGAGTCTGGACACCATTGGTTTGAATGTGTTTTACATCAGATTTTATGGGCTATATCATCAATAATTGTATTGACAGATGTCGTGTTCAATCTCTGCAATAGCGCCAAGTCCACATTGAAGATGAGCCTTATATATTCAAATTAATTTAATTGTTAAGATTAAAGAAGAAGAGAAGAAGAAGAAGAAGAAGAAGAAGAAGAGTCAACACAAAGGAGATGGACGGCAATTGGATATCTTTAATTTCTCTTTTTCTAAATTTTTTTTTATTTAATATATTAGTTACTGCAAAGTTATTGCCAAGTATACAGACTTGTTGAATGGAGCTGTTCTTCATTGGGTCACATTTTTAATTTTTTAATTTCTTAAAGCTGATTTCATTTTAATACAACGTCAACTGGCTGACAAGTTTGTTAAATGGACGTAACTATTTCTATAATATTACGTCCCCATATAATAGAGCATCAGTTGGGTTAACTAAGTATTAACACGTGTATGTCTGTCTGTCTGTCTGTCTATCTTGACGTAGCTTAAGTTATCAAATAATCTTTTCTGAAAAATAGATAACCAGCTGGTTTAAATAATCCCAGCTGGTCTGAGTCTCCTCGCCTCTTCCGTTTCTGACATCGGAGGGTCTGCTATCATATCAAAATACATTTTTTTTCCTTTTCTCCTGAGGTATCATATCAAAATACATATCATAGTTGACTTGGGTACCATGTTCCTCTCAGATGAGATGGCAGTGGTACTGACTCACTGGGAAGCCACAGGTGGTTGGTTCCAAAAGAGTGATTACTGTACAAGAGTATAATACCTTTCTTGTTAATATGAAAAGTTTTGTCATCAAGAACTCGGATTGATTAGGAAAAACTATAACTGGCCCTGCGGGTTGAATTTTTCTGCTGGCAATTGCTATGGGGATAAATTACTGATTTGTTCTAAACTAGCGAAACAAGGTTGCAATGTGCGTGATGCGTGCTCTTTATGTGACAACACTCGTTAAAAAGCTCTGCATTTTTTAATCACTTGCCCCATTGCAAGAGATTGTTGGGGCAAATCATAGCATCGAGCTATACTTAATCAATTTCTCGCACATCTGGTCAGATCCTTTAAAGGGATGCATGATGGTGCGGTTCGTTGGAAGCAAGCATTAATGATGTCTGCAGTATGCTTAATCTCAATGTAGCGAAATTATTTGGTATTCTCTGGTACAAAGCCGAAACCTTCCATGATTCTTTTATACACACTCTCACAAACAAAAGAAGTTTGGTGTATTGATGCGAATTGTGATCATTTCTTTTCTGGAGTCAATTGGGGCGATCTATCGTCCTTCTAACGATCTTCTACAAACATATCTAGTTTTTGTTGGTCTACCCTGTGACATGGGCGAAGTTAAGGTCAATTTTGATGGGTCATAAAGAATGAATCAATAACTAGTGCAAGTGTCTTTTGTCGAGATGATCTAGATGTTCTTCTTTTAGCTAAAAAGACTTGATGTGTATTCACCGAGTTTTCTTCAACACGTCAAGTGATCGTCCTTTGAATTGAATGCTGAAAGGGTATGTATGGCCCGGAGGTGATTCTATGGTGGTGATTAATTAGTTGAAGGGAGAAGGATCTCCACCTGGTCTTGCGGCTACTGTACTTGGTGATATTCAGCTTCAGACTCTGGGCTTCAGAGAGTCTTCAGAGTTTTCGAGCTAATAATGTGTTCCGCAAAGGAAATGATGGGACTAATTTTTTTTAGTCAATGAAGGTGGGTATTATGAGACTATTCTTTTGACGTAATTGCGTGATTTGGTTCTAGTAGATAAAAAGGCTGTCTTTTTCACTCAACCGAGTGAGAAAGTGTTTATTCATCCATAAGAAAAAAGAATCCTTGTTTATTGTCGCTGTTCGAGATTAATAAACATATATAATAATTACTACTTTATAATCAAAAAAATATCTAGCTGATTAGGAAATACCTGCGCTCAAATTTCACCCAAAAAATGCACCCAGAGGCCAGAGCTCATCACGTTATTAATACTCCTTTTTTGAAAAAAAGATACAGAAGTTCTCACCGTTTAATCTACTCAACATAGAAAATTTTGAAATTGGAAATTGCCTTCGTCCAAATTTTGGTTATGGTTTTTGTACAAAATATAAAAGGAAAAAAAAATCGTCTACACTATTTATTGTATATTTTCATCAAAGGAAAAGGTCAAACCTGCGGCCCCCCACCCCACCAAAAAAAAAATTCTTTTCTTTGTTTTTGAGGCTAAAATATAAAGACCAACGGGTGAAAGTGAAAAAGTTTCCCCAGATATGAAGATTAGTTAGGTTATAAGAAGTTGTAGTTGTGTGCTTCTCATTATCAGTCGTCATAAGGGTTCCCCTTAAAATTTTGAGTTAAGTCCCCATTTTAAATTTTTTTAAAAACAGATTCTCCCTAAAATAATTAGCAAAATCGATCACACGTCACGTCGGCCAATGGTCGATTCCATTGCCAACGTGACATGTCTCACTGGTACCGTATGTTTTAAAAAACTCCGAGATTGACAACGCAGAGAAAAAATATTTTTTTTTTTTGACTTTTTAACAAACTTCAGGTTTGACAACCCTGGAGTTCAAAGATTAACCAAAATCTATATTGAAAACTCCAACCTTGACAAGACCAGAGTCTCAACATGTGTTTTGAACTGCCAAGGCCGGAGTTCTCTTAAACCAAAAAAATAAATAAAAATCACAAGCTTGTGGCTGGAGTTCCCTTAGACCAAAAAAACTTAGACCACAAAAAAAAAAAAAAAAATCACAAGCTTTGGAGAACTCTGGCCTTATTCTCTTAGACAAAAAACATAATAATCACAAGGTTTGTCGGTCTTTGAACTTTGGGATTGTCAACCCTGAAGTTTGTTAAAAAGTTGAAAAAAAATATTTTTTCTACGGGATTGTCAGCCCTAGAGTTTTTTAAAAACATACAGCCCAAGTGATACACGCCATGTTGACACTTCAAGTTGAGTTGACGACGTGACATGTCAGAGATCAATTTTTAAAAATATTTTTATGAAGAGTTTGTTTTTAAAATTATTTTTAAAATGGGAGCTTAATTCAAAATTGTCCATTAAGATTCTGAGAAGAGTGGCTTTTGGTCGTGATTGTGGTTGTGGTTGTGAGATGGGATTTGTGAAACCCTTTTCAGCCGCTTCATTACTCATCATTTCCCTTGAGGATCTGCAGAAACAAGATTAATGGGTGCATTTTTTTTTCTTGCAACAACAGCAACAAAAAAGGAGATGATAATTATAGTAATAGTGGCGGTGATGGTGAGCAGATACAAGATGAGGATTGGGTTTCATCCTGATGTATGTAAAGACACTGGAAGTAAATGCAAATGCAATTATTCTACCTGTCATTCGAGCATATAAGGTACGTTTATTTCCATACTCTCTCTCTCTCTCTCTCTCTCTCTCTCTCTCTCTCTCGTTTTTAGTTACTAGTTAGTTAATTGATCATCACATATTATTTTTAATTAAGAAACAATGTGGGGACCTAGCTAGTTAAACATATTCCTATGTAACATTTTGATGGGAATCAATAGTTATTATTTTTGTTTAAGCTCTTTACTATTTATTTTTAGGGTAGTCTCACTTTTTTCCTCTTTAACTTAGTCTCATATCGGTTATGGTTGGAGATGTCTTCTGTATTAGGTCAATATAAGGCCAAGACCTGCATTAGTTTTAGTGGTTCAGTTGATTTAAGAAAAGCCTAAATTTTGCATTGCAATTTTGCTTTGTGATTGAATCTTCTTTTTGAGAAAACACCATGAGGCCAAAAAGATCCCCAGGTGTTCCATTAATAAGTACCTAATGAAACATCCCAAGAATAAAAGGTACAAAAATGTATAACAAACAAATTTGAGCCATCAGGGAAAAAAATATACAACAGAGGTATACTGAAGCCTTCAGCGCCATCTCCACGCCATTGCGGCTTTTAGAAGCCACTAAGCCCAATCTAACCCGATCCGTCCTACTCCTCACACACGAACTCTGTCATCTTCACTCCATGTCATCTCCTCTCTCCAAGCATCACACTATCAATGATGCGGCGGATAGCCTTGTCGGCGCAACTCCTCAATCAGACGCGATCTAAACTCTTTCTGGTTGTCCGCATCTAGGGCAGCCCATTCTTTAATGAACTCTTCACTGATAGGTCCAACAGAAGCCCCAACTCCGTAAAGCAAGCAACTCTTCATAGAGAGTCCCAACTGAAGGCCACTCTTCCCAAACCCATCAGAAGAAATCCCAGCCTCTTCAGGCCCAATATTAAGTTATCTGTCCCTGCATATTTAATCCCTCCTCAGTGGTCCCATTGGAGGTCCTTAGTTATTTGGGTCTCATAGAACACCACCCCCTAAAGTGTTAACCCCGCTCTTGGCCTTCATCCCCCTTTACTAGTAAGCGCGTCATTTGCAGTCCTACTAGGAGCAACCCGCCTTGGACCTGTACTGGACCTTCCCTTTTTTAACAAAAATCCCGCCTTGAGCCCGTACTTGACCCGACTACTTTTATCAAATAGTCCCTCAAGCTTATTCCCCTCGACCCACAATAAGAGGCCTGCTCGCACAAGGCTCGCTCTGGACCCGCCGAAAACTCATACCGCCCATTAGAAGGCCCAACAGATGGCCCAAAGACATCAGCCCTAAAATCCCTCCATAATGGGGGTTAACTCCCCTCATTACGTGGGCAGTAACTGACCCGGTAATGAGGGCAGTTACAACTAAGACGCGGAGCTCCTCTACATTTGAAATGCGGGCTTGAACTCCGCGTTTGGGCGCCGCGCAGTGGTATTGAGACGCGAGCGTGGGCTTCTAGCTCTGCGGAGAGGCGGGCTTCGAGCCCTGCATCTTGGCTTTGCAATGACGCTGAGACGCGGGTTTTGAGACCTGCGTCTTGGCTTTGCAATGATGCTGAGATGCGGGTTTCGAGCCCTGCGTCTTGGCTTTGCAATGACGCTAAGACGCGGGTTTCGAGCCCTGCGTCTTAACACTGCGGTGATGCTGGGACGCGGGTTTCGAGCTCTGCGTCTTGGCATGGCGGTGAATGGCTTTGATTAGCCTCGCGTCTAAAGTATAGACTCTGCTATCTGATGACTTGTCTTTAGTGATTTTTAGACAGTCTACAGAACCCCCTCCAAAGTTTTCGAGGCTCCGCGATTGACTGGGACGGGTTTCGAAACACTTTGAAATTTTCTTTTGGCAGCAAGCTCTCAAGATTGAACTGACAATCTTCTGAGATACCTTGAGCTCGATCTCGTCTGGATCTTGGTCTTCGTGAGTGTACTGTTAAACTCTTTGAAGCCACCAGAGATGAGATAGTCGTGAGTGTCTAGATACTCAGTCCAGACCTCCTTGGTGCCTTGAGCTAGTTATTGGTGTACTGTTGAACCGGGGGAATAGTCATCTGTTTTTGCCAGTGTACTTTTGAACTGATTGCAGAAGTAAAGACTGAACATAGGTCTTGTAGATGTGAAGGTCATGTTGCCTTGGGGAAGTGGGCCACGTCTGAAGTAGAAACATGACTCTCATTCATTAGAGAGGCGCGAACATCAAAGTGGAGACGCAGCTCTCACTTTGTTAAAGTGATACAAAATTCGAGGTGGAAAAGTGGACTTCTCTTTGTTGAAGAGACGTGGCTCTGCTGTTGTGCCAAGGTGCGAGTTTTCTTTAAGTGAAGATTTCTTGAAGACGACCTTCTTGATCTAGAAACGCGGTTCTAAGCGTTCCAAATGCGAACTTGCAACTCTTCGCTGGGAACAGAGGCACAGCTCTCTTGTTTTGCCAAGACGCGAGCCAGAGAATACTGAAGAGACGCGGTCTTCAAAGTTGTTGACACTCAAAAAACACAAAATCTCAGACAGCTTTTTAATCGGTCTGAACGATGTCTAACTTGTCGACATTTACAAAAGACAAGTCGCAGACAAGCTGACGACCAGTTTCTACCCATCCCCGAGGGACAAATCAACGACTTAGACTCTACTGATCCAGTGAAGCAGACAGTAAGCCAAGGTTGCCTTTGAAGAGATCTAAGCAGGCCTAAGATGCTGAGTTAGTGCAATACTTAGCATCGCATGAGCTCAAGGGGATAGCCTCGCCTGAGAGGCTAAGTTTGTCTAGATTCGCCTTGAAGCTCTCTACAGAGAGCTAACTTACAGCTTTGCCTGAAGCTAATTCTATTTCGCCAGAAGCTTTCTTGATAACTTCACATGATGAAACTCTTCATAGCTCAACAGAGAGCAAACCTACAGCTTCGCCGGAAGCTAATTCTAGCTTCGCCGGAAGCTTTCTTAATAGCTTCTCATGAAACTCTTTATAGCTCCACAGAGAGCTAACTTACAGCTTCGCCGGAAGCTTTCTTGATAGCTTCGCATGAAACTTTTCATAGCTCCACAAAGAGCTAACTTTCAGCTTCTCCTGAAGCTAATTATAGCTTCGTCAGAAGCTTTCTTGATATCTTCGCCTGAGGCTAGTTCCGCATGAGGAAAGTAACCGCCCCACTAAGTTAGTGAGAGAAATTAATGGGTAGTTACACCCATGATCCCTCATTAAGAGGAGCATATTAAGGGGAGTTAATGGATAGTTACACCCATGATCCCTCATTAAGAGGAGCCAATTAAGGAGATCATAACTCCTTATTGAGCCTATAAATAGCCCACTAGTAGGCTAGCTCAGGGTCTTGAAGAAATTCAAGTCCAAGAGGATTTTTGAAGAGCATAAGCTTCTTTGGTAGCTTCAAAGCTTAAGCTAACAAGAGATCTACTCTCTCGCTTTCAAGAATTCAGAGAATCACTTCTCTAATCCTACAAGGAACAATTCAGGGTGCTAATACCCTAAGATCTCCCTCCCTCTCAAGGAATCTCCGGAACCAGGCGAGAAGGAATTCCCAAGCAGTAGTATTCGAAGATCGATCGCTCGCATCGTCAACGGGACAAAGTGGTCGCGCGCTGATCAGACTCCCACCGACACACTTCCCCAGAAATCACAGAGGAGATCTACTTGTAATTTTCTTTTTCTTTCTTTAAAGAATTATTTGTAATTTGGCTCCTCGATTCTTTTTTTGTAAGTTTTCCCCCGAATCAATTTTCAATGGAAAATAAGATTGTTGACACTTAAAAAAGACAAGATTCTTATTGGTCCGAACAATGTCTACACTTGTTGACATTTACAAAAGACAAGTGAAAGATAGGCTGATTGGTTTGAACAATGTCTAAGCTTGTTGACATTTACAAAAGACAAGCGATAGACAAGCTGACGATCAGTTCTGTACTTGTTGACATTTACAAAAGACAAGCGACAGATAAA